>JABUQX010139766.1:0-25000 GCA_015478945.1 Trachelipus rathkii
CCATGAATTACTTCAGTTTCATCATGTTTACATTCAACGACTGATTTATTGCAAGTGCTCTTAAATACTTTTCCCTCACTAGCCTTGTTCACTTAACTTCTAACACTTAAATATACTCTTATGAATGGCATTGTATCCTTCAATTCCTTCACTTGTAAGCAATACACTTCCATCCAAGCCTCCACTAACTTAAATCTTAAATAAACAACAAAGATCTGATAATCCACCCGCAGGTCCTTCCTGTTTATACCATCCATACACATTCTTCTACGGTCTTCAAACAACATAAGTTTACTTTTATTAGGTTTTAGCAAATAGATACATATATCGGATACATTTATTTACAAATTTATAAAATTATATATACTTTATATAAAAAAAAGTATAATATATTAATAATATATATATAATATAAATCATAATATCCTAATATCTAACTTTCATCATCTACTATAATATATAATAAAATTATAGATATATTATAAATAGAAACAATTATATATTATCATATAAATATATATTTCTAATAAAAAATATAAAAATATTAAATATGTATATTAAAAATTAATAAAAAAATTAATAATATAATTTATTGAAAATAATTATATAATATATTAATAATATATAAAAATAATAAATATAAAATTTCAATAATTATTGTATGAACTATAAAATATAATTTATTAATATAATTCAATCATACATTAATTGTATGATCACTAACTTTAAATTAAAGAGTTTCAAGAAAATTTTATGATTAACTCTTGAAATTTGAAGAAATTATTAACTTACATTAACCTAACTAATTTACCTTGATTTAAGACGATCTTTTTGACTACTAATTCTCATATTTCATATCCTCATTATCATATATTCCATGTTTAAATAATGAAATCCCTTTATTCTGGCCACCATAATCACCTATCCAAACATTTAGATTGGCTTACAAAATCAATCTGAAGCTAAAACTCTCATCACCCCCATCCAAATACAATCATTCAGATTATTACCCATGAAAAGTCTCAACACTCTCCATCAATGTTAGCATATATGTATTTGTGATAATCTTTCATTTGGATTCGCTGACCTTTTCAAACTTAAATTTAACCATTACGAATTCTAGACACTTATCTCACAAAAAACTACCCCAATAAGCTTCTATGTGCAACTATGTCACTCATCTAAAATCGCAACTAACACCTTTCTCTCAACCCCTCTACCACTCCAGCACACACATTTCAACATGACTCATCATTATCGCTTCCTTTTATCTATTAGTATTTAAGCAAACAGCGAGCAAATAATAAAATATTAACTCTTTAAAATTACTATCCATCATCTCTCCCTCTTCTCTCTCATAACATTTATTCCTCTGACATTCCAATGTACCCATATGATTCATACAATTTCGCTGAAAGATTCATGGTCGCTTAACGGCAATACATCACATGTCCAGAGGCTTAATAAATGCATACCTAAAAAGTAGATTATAGTGGTAAGTGGGGCATACCCAATCTAAAACATTTCCCATTTTTTTTTTTTTTTTTTTTTTTTTTTATTTTTTATTTTCTATTTTTTTTATTTTTTTATTATGTTCACGCTTCTCACAACAGGACGAATATTACACATTGATTAGGACAATTCTTTCCTCCACATCAACAGCAGGGATATTATAAGAAAATAATGACTTATAGAGGGACTAGAGACTGAAGAAAAAAGTGGATTGAGTCAGCAAAGGAATGCCTATATAGAAGAGAGGAAAAGAAGACGAAGAAGGCGAAGAAGAATAAGGTGCTGAACAAGGAGTAGAATGGGCGGATGCTTCTGTGAGGGGGTCTCAGGATTTATTGGGTCGACTATAGCCGGCAGGAGATAAAACCCATAGCATTGATGAGATCCTACAGTGAGGAATACCGTCATACGTACTCATGAAACCACCTAGGTGAGATTTATCTGAAACTGTGATGAGTTTATCAACTCTAGCAGGGTGATAACAGTAAGGGCGCCAGGGTAACAGGGGGCGTCATTTCTTTTCAAACTTGCGATATAATATTCTAATAGACTTTTTCTGATATTCTGGGTCACTAGTAAAGGCACCTCACTCTCAATCTTTGGAAACTAACCATGATAGATACAATAATAATATAATAAACTTAAGATTATATATATAATAACATATATTAGTTATTAATATATATTATTAATATAAAGAATTAATATAGTAAATACATAATAAATATACTTAAAATATAAATAATAAAATATAATATAAATAGAAAATATATAAATAAAATACTCAAAATAATAATAATAGATACGCTAATAAATATAATAAATAAGTTATAGTATCTGAATATATATATATAACTATACTATATATATACTTAAATATATAATATATACACATAAAAACAATCAATTGATTGAATCTGCAACACAACTTTATTAGCAAAAGATTTCATCAAAATCGAATAAATAGCAGCGACCGCTTATAATGCTCACCCGGTTTCTACTCAGGCGTCCTTCAAGAGACACCTACTAGTTTGGAATGGCGTCGCACATACTAATCCGTGACATCCTAGGCTGAAATAATTTTTTTGAATATATATTATAAATATCTATATTAATTATTCTTATTAAACTTTAGCAAATACGTATGTATTTTTCAATTATATTAAATTTAATCGGTTTTAAAACAATTTACATAATAGAATTTTTGTTCTCTGTATTTCATGTAAATATGAACTCTACCCATGATCAGAATACAAATCCAGCACACTATTAATACTATAAACTTGATCGACGTTGTTAAATGTGGACCAATAGTGAAAGCCGAATACTGATTTATACCGAATTATCTCGGCTAAAGAAAATAGCGGTCGAATTAACATCACTTCGCTATTCGACGAATAGTTTAATTATATTCACAAGCTTCGTCAATGCCATTCTAGGGAAAAATAAGCACAACTACACTGGTAAACAAAAAAAGGAAATGAAATTTCTTACTCTTGATGGACTTTTGACGCAGATATATAGTAATTCGAGGTGTATGATTCCACATAATAATTCTCCTCGGATTCTGCTATATCACATCCCGTTCTTACTCGTGGCAATCAGCGGATCCCTATTTTTGGCATATTTCCAAAGGAATGACAAACTTCATGTGCGCACTTACGTAGACTGAATAGACGTTACCTTCCGCATAATCATATTACAGTAGCAGCAAGTTTACAGCTGCGGTCAATATTCGGGAAGCATGGGGATAACTTTTAGTAAGTCTACATGTATGGATGCCAATCACCTGGATGATGTTATCATCCATCTGAAATCAGTCGAATGTCCGTCATCTGTATCTACCCATGAGTGTAACTGAACGATCTTGTTAGAAGTTTGTATTTCGCCGAAGTTTGATCCTGCAGCTGTTGGCTTCGAGGTTCTGCATGAAAATGACTCTATCCAACGCTATGATTTGAGTGAATACATAATTTAATCGTAACCAGAGAGTCAGATTGCCGGAGGCTCTCTCAGTTCAGATTGGTAACCTTCGTTGCTATTGCAGATGCAGTTGCAGGCCATTATACTACTCGATATTTGGGACTCAGCAATACGAATGCTAGGTAGAGTCGGCTGATCTGTTTGACACTTTCAAGAGCTAGTTTATACAGTGTGGTTGTTGTTACACAAACGAGCAACAGGTATGCTTCGGGTTCCAGTAGCGGTCCTTCGGTATCAATGAGTGTTAGAGAGAGTATCAAAGGGAATCAAGACATTTGGAGAGGCACAATTCCACGCAGTTGCGATCGGTGTAAATATGCGTTGACCCTTCAAAGGATAGAAACTATTTTGCTCGAGAAATATCAGACAAAGCTGTTTATACCAAATATATCACCAGACTTTCCTGTGCCTTATTGTGATATAAACTAGCCGGGAGCGCAAAGATTCACTGGACCAAAGAGAATGGCCACCGAGGGAACTTTGACGCCAGGTGACAGAGAAGCATTACGTTACAAGAACCACTATAGTAGCATAGAGAGAAACATCATCTTTTACTCCCTAACATCAAACTTGGTTTGATGAAACCATTTGTGAAGGGGCCATGGACCATGATAGTGAATGCTTCCACTATATATGATATATATATAACGTTTCCTGGTCTGAGTGAAGAGAAAGAAAAAAGCTCGGGATACTCATTGAATAGGCCCACAAATAGCGGAACCCTCTCTGTGATTTGCCTAGTCTTTGCTACAAGCATGACTGTGATATAACAAAGAGGCGTGAATGCTTTTACAGAAATAGTAAGCCAGACAGAATATATTTCTGGGAAACAGTGAAAGATCACGAGAACCACTACAATATGTAACAGGGACTGTAGACATTTTCATTTTCATGGATGTAGAATGGGTGAAAGAAAAGTTGCACTAAATAGAGATAAAGTGCAATCAAACTTTCGAGATAACCGCTAGAGCAGAAAAACTGTTTATTTTTTAGAATTTGTTTGACAAGGGCAGGGGTGGGGGGGAAGAACGCTTTTAATTACACCCCCTACTCAAGAAAAAATATAAAGGTTTCATTGAAGGACGTTACCCAAAAGAGGCAAGTAGGGATACTCATATGAATCGGCCGACTATTGTTGGAGCTTAAGGAGGGATATTCCAGATTGAGAGAAAGTTACTATTCCATCGTGGTATGTTAACATAAACTTTCTCTTATCCAATATAATTGTCATCCAGAGTAATCCTACGCATACTAGGCCTTAATTCACAGATATTTAACTATATGATTTAAAACAATATATCTATCAAAGACATGTATGATATCATTGCGATTTGTTTATCTCCCCTTCATATATCCACAGTATATAATATATATCATATATATATATCAGTATATATAATATATATACAAAAAAAGAAAAAAAACCAAAATAAAAAAAAAAAAAAAAAAAATATTACATATATACTAACACCTATTATTATATACTAAAGATATTATCAAATGATATACGTATGTTATCTATATACCGGTATATATACCTATTCATTATATATATATATTTTATTTATAATACTCTAAAAGTATACATACAGTATAGTATATACTTCCAATAATAGTTGATTGAGACGTAATTTAAATTTATCTGAAAATGAACATTTTTACAACTCAGATGTGTTTGAAAAACTGAATTCTCTTAATACGCGATGTGATACTCCAGAGCCGATTTACAATTTTTGAAATCAGCACTTCAATATCCCATTGGGAAACCTGGTCCTATATATTCCATCTTTACAAGGGTGAGATGTATTTAAAAGTATGCAGAACATAATCTATATAGAAGTGATCATATTTGACTATTTCCTTACCTATATTATACGCAACACCATTCACATATTAATTACAACGCAATTAAAGGAAATTGAATGTTTCGTCACGTTAAGATATTCCCAAACTAAACCCTCTCTTTTAGAATAAGCTCTAAGGTACAGATGACAAGAACTTTAGCAGTTCTCCATTTTCAGGGGATAACCTTTTCTTGTGGCTTCATAAATATTTCCTCTAGTTCTAAATATTCTTTCACTTTCCACTGATGACGGTGGAGCTGAAGGTAATTTTACTTGCTAAAGTCTTTTTCAAATTCATAAAACTATCTCCAGTGTTTTTCCATCTTCAACCAATTGAAAGGAACTATCATTGTCTTCACTGGTTAAAGTTGGCAGTAGGCAAACTCTATATATTTGTTTATTTCTTGATGTAATTCCGTATCGTCGCCTTTTAGCTTTATGTACAATCAATCACATCGTTCAGAAGAGCCTGGGACTCTTTCTTTTTTCACTGTCACCTTCTCTTTTTCTGCTAATTTGACATATTTTGATGCATGCATTTTTTTAATATTACATTCCATTATAAGAATTATAAGTGGATAAGTTGTACTGTTAGCTGCTATGATATCACTATTTGTGAATCAATCTCTTTGCACGAAGAGTACAGCAGAGCTAATTTCTTAATGCATTTCTTTCCATGCCTCCACGACCATGCATTTCTTTCTGATTCATCTGATCTCTATTGGTGAAATTATCTTGACATCCGCAGATACTAAGATAGTTAGCAATAACACACAAAGATTCTCACAGTAGTAAACTTTAGAAAGATTTCTTTTTTCTTTAACTGATTATGCCTTAAGGCTTCTGCATACGAGTGATACATTATTCCAACTGAAGGAACTATGTTGCTTTATTGCCTTTTATTCATATTAAATTAGATTTTATTGCTAAAAAATGGAAAGGAGTCACTATGAGCGACTGTTACTAGTTTTAGCACTTTTCCTATGTCCAATTTATCCATTCGTTTGAAGATAAAGATTAATTTGCCACCTGATTCACCATTCAAACAGCTGGCATTCGTAAAAGCTTATTTGATTATTTGGGTTCATATTAATTTTAAGACTGCATACGTTTTTTCAAAGGCCATATCTTTTATGAGAGTCATTTTAAAGTTGCTTGTTTCGCAGCGTGTATGAAACATCTTATTATTTTAATTTTATGTCTGTTTGATCTATTACAGCTGCATGTCTGTAAAGTTTAAGTTCTTTGCAGCTGCCGTTGGCTGGAATGGTGAAAATGAGAGGATATATGCTTCTGCAAGTAATTAAAATATGATCTTCTTTAACAGACCTTCTGACATAATATTTTGTATTATCGTCAATGCACGTACTTTGTCGCCATATTGGACATTCCATGTTACTAAACTTGTGATAATAAACCACTTCTCCCTTCTTAGTTCTGAAACCACAATTGATTTTCTTAACTAATTATATTTCTTATCACCTGAATCTGCACTGCACCATTATTGAGTTTGAATTGTTAAAATTACAATTACCTTATAGGAATTCTGACAATTGAATAGATTTTCGCATATTGGCTACATTATTTATGGTATATTTTTATTTTTTTTTGGAACATTAGTTTCCCAATTTTCAATTTTAACTTGAACCACCATTCTTCCTTTATGACTTATGATTTTTAACTGTTGTGATACAAAGAATCTGTATTTATCACGAATAGTTCGGGCAAAGCTGATTCTAATCTGAATAATTAGTATTTTGGCGCGAATATAAGGTCGCATACCTGAAAATACTATACCAGAATAATCGGTACTATCCACACTAATATTATTAATATATAATATATACATATATATTATCACAGTTTTAATACTAAACCAATAATCACTTTCTTATTAGTTCATTGTTAACCTCAAAGAAACCGACTAAAAACCTAAATTAAATATAACTATTTAATAATATATATTAATATATTATATATAATACCTAATACAGTATATATATATAGTATACTTGTGTTTATAATATATATTTTATATAATTGAATAATATATATATATAATAATTATAATATATATATATCTATATATATATAATATTATATTATTATAATATAATATATAATATATATATATTATATAATATATATTATATTAATAAATATTATAATTAATAATTAAATAATAATATATATTATATATATTGAATATATATGATATACAATGAAATATATATATATCATATATATATAGGATATATAATAGATTATATATATATAATTCTACATATATATATATTATATAATATATTTATTTTATATATATATATATGTATAATAAATATATATAATTTATAAAATATAAGACTGTTAGAATGATTGTATATATATATATAATATATATATATATTATATATTATATATATATATTATATAATATATATATATTAATACTAAATATAATATATAATATATATAACTATTATGAACTTATCATTTATATATATATATATATACGCTGGGTATAAATAAATATATTATAACCAATAATATATATATATATATATTATATACTAATTATATATAATATAATATAATATTATCTAATTATAAATAATATAATATAATATTTATAATCTTATTAATAATTAATATATACTATAATATTTTTATTAACACTAATTCTACTATAGTTTCTCCGGATAGCTTAGTGTCTCATAATTTTTATATAATATTGAACTTCATGCTCGCAATAGACACTATTACAAAAAGAATATATTGATAGTTATCACTGTACACTTTATATCTATATCATCGCAATCCATCCCACCTTCCTTCTATATACAGCTAACTTTTTGTGATTTTCTATAGATTTCTCATAACCTTGCTCAATAACCGGCCCACATTTGAAAAAATACAATTATTATTTCTCATTACACTTTGGGGGTTTTTATACTTTACTAAAACTGATTGCAACACTGGCAAATTTAATAATTCTCATATATTATCTTATATTATCTACTAATATATATTATTATTATAATATTAATATATATATGATAATCGAAATATAATATATTATTAATATATTATATCTTATATATTATTATTTTCTCATTCTAATATAATATAATATAAATTATTAATATTATATTTAATATAATCATTAGTATTAATAATATATTTATTAATAGTTAAATAATAAATAGAGTATAAATATTATATTAGTATAATAATCTAATTTATAATAAATACAATTAAAACACCAAAAGATATTATGAAATCTTAAATATAATATTTACTTATAAATTAACTTATTGTATATAGCCTCAACTTATATAATTTTATTATTTTACTAGGACCCTATCACAAGAGCCTCCCCCTCTAAGGCCTTATTCCGCGCCCCAAAGGTGGGACGTTATCGCCCACTTTTGAAGAAAGCAGGGCTTAGGATTTAACGATGGATTCTGAGTAAGAATTTTGATTACTGTAAAACGATTTAATATTACATATAAAATTTGTATTAAACTACATCCAGAGTCACTCACCAGAATTTATGTTATAACATATCGCAAATTATATGATCTAGAAGTTACCTGACATTATGATTCCTAGGAGATAAATTTGTTAAAAATTTTTAAATGTCTTAATCTAAATGTTCGGCAGAAGATTTACGTATAAATTATACTTTGAGAAACTTACTCTCAGTTTGAACAATCCCTTTCCTGCAATGTTATTTGACATTGTTATATTATAAAATTAACAAAGGCGGAAATTGATTATAGATTAACTGTAAATTAACAAATAATGTTATATAAAAATGTATAGGGTTTTTTATCAGGAAAGCTTGGTTTGTCCTATTTTAATTTGTCGCAATATTTTCGAATGTAAAACTATTACTATCTTGCTGCTCCAGCATGTTCGCTTCGCAACTGTCATATTTCACAATATATTCCGAAATTATTTATTTGCTGGTATATCCTTATAATGACATCGTCCAATGTGTTGTTCGTACGTATTCTATCCATGTTACCGGCATTAATATAACTTTAATGCTTCTAATGGGTTATCAGACTGGTAGACCTCACAGCATTCTTCTACAATTTTAATGCCTTGGGGTAATAGGATAGATTTAATCAATGTAAAATAAATGTATCAAATGTGGTTTTCATTGGCATTAAAGAGGACCTATGGTATACGATACAATTTCTAATCGCTCCTTTGAAAAGTATTGAGGGTGTTTTATTTAATACATTCCCATATAACTTTCAATATAAAATATGCTTAGGTACTTTTATGAGACTTTTCTATGAGTTTCCACATCTAGGGACGTGGCTGACACATATAACAAAACAATAAATAAATAGAAGAATTATTACATTAATCTAGATGTGATACACTATAGACAGCTCAAACCTAATTTAGAAGAGTTAAAGTTTATAAACTATAATGAAAATAATTATGTTTCTGAGGATTTATTTTATTTATGTTAGGTTATTTTTATATTAGTATATTGAATACTAAGATATAATTTAACAATAATATAGTAGATAATGCTTACAAGTCGATATTTCAATAAGCCCCATATTGTTATATATAAATTTATCTATTTTATATGAGAATCGCTTTTATTAGTCAATATTCGACAGGAGTACCTTAGTTTTTCCATGGTAAATCGATTCTGCAAATATCTTAAAAGATTATTGAAGATGAAGTGTCCGCACAAAATCCAGGAGTCTTTAATCATACGTAAGTATTATATAAGTAAAATCTTATATGTGCCCCATTCCATTGGTTGATTTATTAATAAATAGTTCTAAAGTATTTTTTTTATTTTTTAATATATATATAGGAAAATAAACTCAAAGGAATATATTGTTTTTAAAAAAACAGTTTATTATCATTTCATAATATACTGATCAAACTTATTAATATATATATATATTATGTCATATATACACTACCAATGATTTCTGATCATAGCCTAATAGTCTACAATTAATAATTTATATATATAACCATAATTATTTTTGTGAATTATTCATATATTTTATGTGATACGGTTTCATCCAGTTTTTTTACATATGTTTAGCAAGCGATACTATTTCATCAACGATTAATTTTCCATCTTTATTTTTAAATTAATTAATATTATTTTAATTTTTTATATAGTTGTTTGATCTAATATTATATAGATATCTATAGTAGTGATATATATTTAATTTACAATTAAACATTTATATACAAGTTCAAGCTTAGATAATTATGTTCTACAATTCACTAAAGCATTCTCATAGATAACGCAAGATAAAAACTTAGTATGATAAAATTTTAATCAAATATGTTATAAACAAATGAAAACTTAAAATTATGTTAAATAATTATCTTGGCATGATTATAATACTAATTTTTGGAAAGAATTAAAAAATTCCCACCAGTTTTCCTCTTTCACATTCAATCAGCAAAATAAGTACATAACATACAGTTGACACTACATCAGAGTAAACATCATTTCTTAGTTTATCATTGGTCATTAGATAATTTCCCTGGTGTACTCTTGTAACCAACACAATACCAAAACAATGTTAGGTCCTCTCTACATTTAAAGTTAAGCGGGGAATTTTTTATTTTATCTTTAAAGGCCGCGCTAACGCACAGCTATACGAATATTATGATCTTTTTATGGAAAGGTGAGTGAATTAGATACATATATTTCTTTCGAATATTAAGTAATCACAAAATTTATGATCAATGTTTTATGTATTTATATAGCATTGCCGTTCTTTATAACCTGGGCATAATGTCTTCGTGGAACCGCATGGGGATCTAGTGAAAGGTTTTTTGGACAGCAAATAAATTTGATCCTTATTTGCAGCTCAATTTTAAGAAATGAATGAATGAATTAAAGAAAATGATTGTTACATCTAGAAATGTACCCTATGGCTTGATCACTATAGTAATACTCACATTTTATTTAAATAATTAACTGGATTAAATGCACGGTTTTTTTAGTTTGTTTTAAAGTAATTAACTTAGAAATTTAAAATTTTATTTTATTTTAATTGTATAATTTTTAAGAATAATTCAGTTCTGTTCAAATCAAATTTTCCAAATTCAATACTATCAACCCTTATCACGAGACTTTAAATATTTGATTACACTTTAGTGTGTTTTCAATCATCACGTTGAAATTTCGATGTCAAATGGTACAGAATCAACATGCGAAGGAGGAGATCTAATTAAAAGGATAAATTATTAATAAGAGGAGTGCTGTGAGGAAGTTAAATATTTAAAGGGGTCACAGAGGAAAAAACTATTTAACAGGGATCCTTGGTAAAAGCTAGGTCGAGAATCGCTAGTTTTTATCATGCCAGGAGGGTTTATATATTCACACTAGTGATGATCAGCAAAACTGTAGATATTGTATGACCATTACAATAATGTTAGTCCTATATTAAATGTGTCAACAACAGTTCTATACTCACGTAACACCATTCATGGAAGGATTTAAATTTGAAGTCTCTATATATAATTTGAGACTAGTATTAAATTTAGATCTAATTCAGTGGAACCTCCATTCAGCTCAACATGGACAGGAATTAGCATGACACCCCACCTTCCACTCTTACATTCCAAGTCACTCCACAGCATATTGGAACACAACATCTTTCCACAACTAAATTATCCCTCTTCATACTTAATTTACTACATAACTCTTCTAAAAGTTGCATAATATTATATTAACATTAACCTAATATTATTTAATTATTAATAATATATATACTCTATATATATATATAATATTATTATATATATTATTATACTAATGATATACTTTATCATATATAAGAACATAATACATCATATATGATAATTAATATATATATATATAATTCTTAAGATTTTAGTTAAAATATCATATACACGTTATCTATAATTCTAATCCTCAAATCACTTTATATACTATATATTTACTATTATAATCTAATTTTGTATAGTAAAAATTCCTTCTCTTAAATTCATATTCAAATATATATCTATTATCATTTATAAGATATATCACAAATAAAAAAATTAAAAATAAAAATAATAAATAAAATCAAAAAAAAAATCAATAAAAATAAAAACAATAAAACTAAAAAGAAAATAATAATATATAAAAAAAATCCACTCCTGTCTTACATTGTGCAGGTAGAAGTTGTGGTGATAGTTTGCTATCTTTGAATATAGCATATCAAATATCTATTGTTTTATATCTATAATAATAATCCTTCTATGGAATCTAAATTCATTTTAGTTATTTAATTTTTATAAATTAGACTAAGTAAAATTTGCGATTTCTTCTTCTAACTACAGTCTCAGACTCTCTTTCTAAACTATAAAGACTACTTTAAAGTAGCTTTCAAAATAGTTAACTCATTCTAAACTTATTCTCTTGAGTTGATAAGTCTGTAGAGGCAATTAGGATTTGTAATTGTGCTTGCCTATATGATAGAGAAGTTCTAAAATATAATCAAATCTCATAAAAACACCACACACTTAAATATAATGATTTCATATACGATCAGAATCAAATTCCCTATTATTGATTCTTCAATCGTTGCTATCTGATAATTTAAATTGTTAGTAGCTGACCAATTTCTATTCTTCTGAGATAATAGACTTTAACTTTTTCGAAAAATTATTTAGCTCAAAATATAATAAAAGACATTTTTCAAGAGCGGAAAGTGTATAGAATTTCCGCGCTGCTATAGCTCCAGCATTCAGATGGCTATAGTGGGCCAGTGATTTAGAAACATGTGTGGTAGATTGAAATATCATAAGTCTGATTTTTTAAGCACACAATTTTGAAGGGTTCTCCATGCCTGATAATTTTTTTCGGATAGGTGAATATAAAACTCCTGAATTTCAATAGTGCCTTAGGACAATAAAATAGCAGTTGGACTAGGAGATAAACTTCGAGTAAATAGAGGCTTACGTCGTTAGGAATAATTGGGTGAGGGTATTTTAATGTATTTTATGTGTTCACGTTCCCTCCTGGAATAGTTAAGTCTTGCCCGTATAGTTTTATTATTTATTATGGTGATTTATTTTATTTTGCCTCCTTTTATGTATTGTTTTTTATTCTTTTTTAAGTTAGTTAGGATGTTTTCGAGTTTCCAATGTTTCTATGGTTTTTCTTTGTCATTTAAACTCGCTATACAGTTTGATGGGATTAAATAATTAGTGCGATAATTTCGCTAGTCGGCGTCGTTGGCCCTTAGAAAGATAAAAGTCAAAATAGATAAGACTGTGTTCGAGGAAGAACCAGGTTCCTTACTCTTTCTATATATGGGTTAAGTTTTTAAAATAGGGTGAATTCGACTGTTAGTTAAGTTAGTTTAAGGTTTTATGTACAATTAGGTTTTTTTAAATTAGTGCTCGTCATGTTTGATGGGGTCTAGGTACGGAGAATCATTTTATGGTACTTCTTCATTAATAGAGGTCCATTACGGAACTTCTATCAGAAATCTCTTATGGCTCCTGTTAGAAGTAGCTCAACGCATGAGAACTATATTGTAAACCCACATTCGTTGTTTGCTCGCCATTACACCACGTACTTGTGGAAGTTTGTAGAGAACAATACGTCGATGGAATGCTTGGGAAGAGCATTTGCAGAGTCGTTCTAATTCTTACTGGAGGGAACGATGTGTGCATCTAGCGCCTTATTTCCGCGGAAATTGCCCGCGGAAGTTGGGTGGAACCTTTTTCCTCATTGCGTCTCAGCCAATTGCGGCAACGGTGAGAGAAGCAGCGATGTTACTCGCGGTTGGTCATCTGGACCTGGCATTGGGTAAACAAGGAGGACTCGGTGCATAATTAATCGTAGCTAAGTGGTCGTCGCACCAGGAGGATTTGGGCGCCTTGGGTGGGGGTTACAATATTAAGCATTTTTAGCAAGTATATCAAATGACTCACCATCTTCACTTCTATATCGCTTAATGTATCTGAACTGGATGTTTTCGTTTGTTTAGGGACGCTATTTATTAATAATTGCGTATTTATTTACTTTAGTTATACTCAGTTTCTCAGCGATCTATAAGCGAGCCATATTCTATATTTTGCATTAATGAATCATGGTCCTATGTATATATTCTATATACTGGGATGTCTGACTTATTCGGATGGACTGATCGAAAACGTTTATGTTGGTCCCTCTCTATTGTTCACGAGTATTATGTCTGAGGTATCTGATCTTTTATTAGATGTAGCTGGTATATTTCCTTAGTTATTTATTATTAGATTATTCCATGACTGGATTAGTCTGAGATTAGGCGTTTACTGACATTCCACGTGTTAGTATATTAAGGCCATTCCCGGTTGTCCACCGCTGTAGGGACTAGCCTCATTAACAAATGATTTATAGATTGCCACTTGCCAGGGAGAACTAGAGTCACAGCGTGCCGAGTGGGTTATCACCTGAGTCAATGACCCCGTCACTCTGGGCTGTGACTATAGATCTAATAATATTATTTAATTTAGGTTCAGGTAATTATCTTTAGGTTGTGGTGTCTTTTGCTTATTATTTTCTGTATGTTATTATGTGTCATAATGAGTTGAGAGAGTAACTATGACTCTACTACCAGTATGGTTGACCCTTTCCCGCTCATTTGAGAACATCTGGATTAGGCGCGGTATCGAGGAGACTAAATCTGAGGCAAGTATGAAGGCACCACCACGCTCGGGTTCAGTACGGGAAGGGTGAAATAAGTGAGAACTCCTAAGTTCAATAACCGCCTTCACTCTACCGTTACACGGGAAAGTGCAAGACATATAGTAATAATTAAACGCTTTTATGGAGCTATCGGCGATGCGAAATTACAGAGACGTGAGGACAGGGGCAATAATCCACCAGGTCTGTGCTTCAGGTGTGTATGTCTTGTGTCGCGGTACTCTAAAGTCATATCCATAATAAGTGTTTTTCACTACCCTGCACAAGGTAAGCATATAGTTACTGCATACAACTAGGAGAGATGGGATTTAGGTGACTACATCGGATATATGTCATCGCTCTCGGGACGCTTAGGTTTCCATATACGAGGACAAAATGATACTCCGACAGGGTTCAACGAGAGACACAAATGTTGAATGAAAGGCTCATTATGGTAAAATTTTGGAATAAGACTGTGAGGAATAATGGATCCAAACATAGCGGACGCTTATAGGTTGTGCAGAAGAGGTATAACACTAATCGTGTTTGGATTAGTCTTTTACACAACAAACTTAAACGTTGGAGGCTATAGTTGTTAATACTATTCCGTCCTCGAGGTCATCCGCTTATTGTTGATTGCGAATGTTGATGATGGACCTCGGAAGTATTTACGTCACACATAGTGATAATTAATTATTAAAATTAATACTTTATTTATGGCAGAGGTAACCTACTTCACTCATATTATCTACTTTACCTATTTCACCTACTTCATTCATTTCATCTACTTCACTTGCTCCATCTGTTAGCTTTTCTAATTTGTGCAAGATTTAGAAAGAAATTACTAGTAGTAGGATAATAAGGTTATATATATTAATGTTCATTTCTTTCATTGTTACATTATATAATTGTCTTATTTATATAATAATATTTTCTATTAGATATTAACAGTCTTACTTTGATGAGCCCAAATGCATTTTCTTAAAAATTCATTTTTTTGTTCTATCTGTGTTAAAAATTTATTATTTTATCATACCGTCATTCCATGTTATTAGTACTTATACATGTCACATCTTCTCCTCATCGACTTCTTACCATTATTCTATTGTCATCTATAGAAGAGCGCATAGGTGCAACATCGCACTTAACATCAGCAAAAAAATAGTAGTTATAGAAGAAGAATGTTACGAGCAATGTAAGAAAAACAGCCCCCTTACGCATGACTCTGCCCTTTTACAGTAAGGCTATTCTCTAAGATATGTAAAGTATAACTTCAATACAGAAATAAATAAAACCACAACCTACAATATGAAGAGTATAAAAAAATTATTTCAACAAGAAATAAGATTAGGACAAAAAAAGTTGTTTGAATCAATTCATATAAATCTAGATGCCTTCATCCCCTATCGAAGTACGGGACACTTACAGAACCAGTTTCATTACAGAAAAAAACTCTAAATATTAATGAAGTTGTGACAAGAAGAATCCCCAAAAAAAGAATATAAAAAATTAGCTCGGGTGTTAGAGGGAACACAGGAGGACGTTTTCCATACCCCGTAGGGGAGGGGCGGAGAACCCCGCGACACCCTAATTATATCCAAATGACGGGTGGTGGGTTTCCCGTAACTCCCTCTCCCGGGGGAGGGAGATTTTGAAATTATTCGCGCACCCTGTCTCGTTCCCTCGGATTATGGGCCGGAGAGATCTTACCGACCCTTGTCATCTTCCCTTGCGTCGGTTAACTTCCTCTTTTGGTAATTCCTTAGTAAAAATATAGATACTAATAAAACTTTTTAATCTGTACCAGTCGTCAAAAGCTAATTCGCGTACCTGGACTTATAATATTTGGTGAATCAGTTCGTTTCATCGTTATAATGTGTATCGTTACATTGAATATTGTTAGGAATCATCAGTTAGTTCTGAAGATAAATATGGAATAATATATAAGAAATAATAGCAATAAATATAAAAAAAAATATATTCATAATAGCTAGCTATCGTCAAACCTCTAACAGATCAATGCCAAATTGACCGATTGACAAGTAGTCTTATGACCCAACCGTAAAACACATCGTATGATCTTTTCGCGCTTTCTCTAATTAATGTCACATTCAATATTGCATCCGTTACATTTCTGCCTTCTAAATCTTTAATTATAAGCCAAAAAAGGCGTAACTATCAAAAAATCTTTTTAGTTTCTCACAATATTAGATATAAATGAATTGAAATGAGTCCAAACGTTTGGGTCTCCCTTTTGTGTAAACGGAATGAATTTTACTATCTCCCGAGCGGATTTCGAGACGTTGGATTAAGGAAGTCCCTGGTGGTCCGCGTTGCTGAGGTTAACAGAGCACGCCGAGATGCTGTAACTAGGTGAACACTCTAGGATTGCGTTGGTGTACCATCATAGGTTTAGTTGGTAGGGCAGCGACGGTCCCCTGCAACAACAGACAGCTTCCAACGCTAGGTTTTTTTTTCCTAAGCACAAGCGGGTGCTACCCGGTTTTGTCGTTTAAATTGTATCCCATAAATTACTGGAGTCTCGTCAAAGTGAGACCCAGTTGCCGGGCTTTTTATGATATTTATATTATATATAGTATTCGGTCTTAAGTTTAGTTACCCCTGTTTGATCTATCTATATTATCCTATTATTCATAGGCGTATGTTTAGTTTATTCTTTATTTTAGTATATATATATATATTTATACCGTAATATATATATATAATATATACATTATTCATTTAAAAAGTTTTCTAGAAAATATTAAAAATTGTTAGTATACGAGGTCATTGCACGCTTGCCGATATTCTTAGGGTAAAATTGAGAAAAGACACAGTAAGAGGTAAATAGTAGACTTGCGGTATACTAATATATACTATATATATTATATTGGGTCATACTTAGATATTAAATACATACCTATGTATAATATTTTTATGAAGTACTAATATATTTATTAGTGTGTCATATACATCTGGCACCTAAATATTATTGCGCTTCTATGTAGTATATACTATATACATACTAGTGAGTATATATTATCGATAATATATATTAGGGGTATATTTATTTATTGGTTATATCAGTAATATGTAATATTACTTATAATATAAGTCTTTGGGTGAGTGACTAATATTTGAGGTGCCGAATTCGCTCTTTTTACAACTAGACATATAAAATGTTGCATTGAATTCAAGTAATTGATCGCTTACAGTTCATATAAGTCTATTTGAAATTAATATAAACTATCATTTATAATAGTTATTAATTATTACTATATATATTTATACCATCTTATCATCACCATAGCCTATGAGCGTACAGTATCATATTCAACACCGTACTAACTATAATATATATATATATTCATATAATAATATATATAATTATATATAATAATATACTATTTATATAATATTTATTATATAACCATTCATACTTGAGTTCTAATAAAATTTGTTTATTTACGTTAAATCTCAGACTACCGGTTGACATTTTTAATCATATGTTAATCAGTCGTATGTAGTTTTATTTTATGGGTATTGGGGCTTAGCGGTGATCATTGTAGGTGAGTTGAATTTGTACTACACAGGCAGAAATAGATGGATTTTATAATAAGGTGAATTATCAAGAAATTGTGATTGAATGGCAATATGAAGTTGTGGTACGAAACGTTTTGTGGAGGGTATTTACATTATGTAAGACTTTAGGAGGAGGGCAGTTATTGTAATAACTCATTATTAATAATTAAAAGGGTGCAACAAAATTCTGTTGAATTGGAAAGATATATGTAGACTTATTATATTAACTCTATATATGAACTTAGAATTAAAAAATGCACTGTTATTTATTAGTGGTTGAAAGAGTGACTGTGTGGTAGTTTTTAAATTGAAGATTGAATTTATATATAATAATTAGATGTATATGCTATAATTATTAGAGGTGGTGGATTAGGTTTGTTATGATATTTACATATTTTTTTAACAATATACGTACGAATCTTTTAGAAAATTAATCAGAAATATATAAATTATGAAGAATAGAAGACATACTGTATTTAGTAGTATTTAATGTAGACTTTTCTAAATACTATAGTCAGTTTGACAAAATTAATAGTATAGTGAGCTACTAGGGTCAAATAGGTGTAGTTGGTAAGTATATACTTTATGAATTATTATCATAGTATTAGTAATGTCGTAATAGAATACGTGTGTAAGAATTATGGAATTAACGTGGAAGTATAAGTAGAGATTGGTGTGTGATTTAAATATAATGGATCTGGTGTAAGACGGGATATAGTATGAGTTCCCTACCTAATCTTAAAAAAATTAAAGCTTATTGCTCTAGTCTCTACATTGTATTTATGGGTTAAAGAATTAAGTTAGTTTTTATGGTAAAAATGTACAATTGTAACGTGGTATCTAGAGGAAGGTGGCAGGGAATAATTGGGTGAGTAGTTCTTGAAATATTTATATCTAAATATATAATGGTTAAAAAAAGTGTGTTTAAAAAAATAAATGGCAAGGGCCTTAAAAATTATGTTGTACTTGGACTTATGAAACATGTGATAAATTGGGAGAATTTCGAGGGAAAATGTAAAAATAGTTGCATAACATCATATTCGAATACGAGTCTAGTTACTTTGTTAATTCTGCTAGATTAATCTAAGATATTTGTTCTTTTTTTTTTGGACTAGCGAAAAGAATCAAAAAACCCCGGCGGAGGGAGGTGAAAAAACTCCAAAAATCGGTTATGGTGTTAGGCATTTATAGTACGTGCGGGGATACGTAGAGGGATATTTATTATGAATAGAAAGAAATAATCATAAACAGAAAAATACTATTATTAGGTTAAGTTATGACTTGTATACTAATAATATGTAAGTTTTTGTTTATATTAATTCTACAAATTATTTATATATTTAAGGTGCCCATGCACCCACTCAAATGTAAAATTGTAATTAAATATCTTTTAGTTCCATATATATTATGTTCTGAGTTTTTGATAATTTTTTTAGAACAATATTAATTAATAAGTTAATAAATGTTATTGTTAAACATAGTATTTGGTTTGTTATGTGATATCAGAAGAAATAACTGTCACTCTCCCTAGACACGTGTCATCTATTATTTGTTCAGTCTACTTCTCGATATCCGCCGCGAAAGAGTTCCATCCACAATAACCATTTAAATGCGCGAGAGTGGAGATCCGTTTCAAATGTTTAGTAACAGAGAGGGACAGATTATTTAAATAGCTTTAAGTTGTTTTTAAGGTAAATAAAATATTTCGAGTGCTCGCGTCCGTTTTGCAAAACGGTCACATCTGTGGTATGTAATATGCTTGGCTATATTGGATGGTGTTGGAATGGTTAGTTCCGTAAGTGGTTTATATTCAGAAGGAATGGGTTTGGGAATGAAATAAAATAAACGCGCGGTTGTGATTAATAAATGGGATCGTGTTTTATAGATATTACGCTGCTAGGACGTTGCCACGGGCCGCATGTGATAAAACAGACCAAAGTGAACCTTGCGGCGAGCAGAGAACCAAAGACACTGGGAAATGTCTAGATGAGTTTTATGTTTAGGCTATTTTGCGGTTTGTGATAGATTTTGATAAAAGCCCAGGTGAGTAATTAACAAATTATAAGTCTGTTGAATCAAGGATGGCTGATCGTTTTTTTTTTTTGGTGAACAAATTAGGAATACGAGGAAGTCAACGTTGCACGGCGTATACAGGAGAAATTTCCATGCTGGGAAATGGTAACTGTATGTGTTGAGATTTTAAGGGTTGAACTTTTATATAGTAAGCACGTTACTGAAAAAACTGAGAGGGGTGTGTAAAGGAACAGGCTCTCCTTCTAGGTTGCTACCTTCGTCTCAATACGCACGATATAGAAATTTGCCGTTTAGAAAAAAAGGGTTTCACAGGAACTGCCTATTAGTTCTGGTTTCAATTAGTCCCTCGAAAAATCTTTCGAGGGAGGGGGCTTGTCAGGATTATTAGGCTTTTCAACAAGTGGTACGAGGCCGGCTTCATTGTAGGACACATACCACCATAATGGTGAACATTTGGCCTAGTAACGGGACTTGTCACTTTAGCGTTTCTTAAGCGTTAAACGAAACACCACTTACTTAAGGAATTCAAAACAGACAATGGACAACGTGGATTCGTAGGCAGTAGCGTAGATCAAGTACAGAATGAAGTAACTTCAGACCTTTTATAGGTGGGATTATATATAATATATATACTACAGTTATTATAATGTGAGTATATATATGTTAGTATATTAAGTAAATTATTATAGAAATTATTAGATACATTATATATATATATAGGTGAATATATAACATCTATATATATTTATAATATCTATTATATATATATATATATATATATATATAAATATATTGATATGTTTTTTTTAAAGTTTTTGTTGCTAATTAGTTGTCGAATTGGATAATGTCCATTTGCATTATTTGGTCTACTGTTCCGATTTCCGTTTTTGGTGGGTCGTCGTTTCAATTTTTAATAGAGCCATCGTTCATTTTTTGAATCGGGAGTAGTGCTTTTGATGTTGGTCGATGTATTTTTTTAATTTTATTCCTTTCCTCGTTTATATACACCGTTAATTATTATAGCAGGGTATCGTGTTTTGGCCCGCACATTTAACACTGGGTAGGCTCATCCGCACTACGGTGATTTGAACGTAATTATTAGTGTCATGTAATGGGGTTGATATATATATATAACATTTTTAATATGGTATGTTGTATATTGTCTAAGAGGGATCTAAAACAATTAACTTATTTGGTGTTTATACGGTTTGTGTGTTCTATGTTTTAGCGATATGTTAATTGTAGTAGTAGCTGTTTATTTATATTTTCATTCTTTTATTTGGATATGTAGATATGAACATGATAGTTATTACTATATATATATTATTTATAGATTTTTTTATATTTTTCCTATTCTTTGATTTATCTATTTTTATTTTTATTCTTTATTTTTGTTTTTTTTCACTACATTTTTTTGTTTTTCTTTGATTTAAATTTTATATTTTCCTTAACATTCTCTCTAATGTTTTCTTTCTTGTTTTTTTTTCGTTTTTTTACGTTTGTTTTTTTTTCTTTCTTTTTCCTGTTTTTTTGTTTTTCTTCGCTATTTTTTCTTTCTCTTTTTTGCATTTTTCTTCTATTCCTTCTCAGTTCTTTTTTCCCTCTCGCGTCCTTGGAGTAATAGCGTCACAGTTCTACAATTACTTGTTTTTCGCTTTTTTCTATTTTTTATTTATATTTTTAGTTTCTTATATTATTAAGCGTCTCTTTTTTTTCGCTATTTTTTTATTTATTTTTTTTTAATATTATTTATATTTTTTATTTCATTTATTTTTGATTATCTTATTTTTATTATTTTATTTTTTTTTTATTTTATATTTTTTTCTTACTTTTTTATTATCATTATTTCGTTTTTTTTTCTATTTATTATTATTATTATTATTATTATTTCATTATTATTATTTCTTATTATTTATTTCTCTTATTATTATTATTCTTTCTCATTTCATCGACTTTCTCGCGGCTCTCTCTTTGGCCGTCATGTTGCCAAATGTTTTGTTCGGAATGCCAAACGCAATTGCAAATCTTTCATGCCGTTAATAAGTGCCACTTCTATGTCTTCTTGGGTTCTGTGCAAATTATGGAAATTTTCTCTTTTTTATGCTCAATTCCTCCTTTACCCGGGTTCTCGCAAATATCCTTATACACCTCATTCATTAGTCCTATTAACTTTCATCGCATACGACTAATGCTTTGCTTTGGCTATTTCTTCGGCTTCCTCACTCGCCATCTAGCCCTCCATTCTTGGTTTGCATTTCCCTATTGCTATCTTCTGGGACACTTATATCTAACACCATCTTTTGCCAATCTTTCATCATTCATTCTATGTTGTATCTCTGACCCATCTTAGTAGACCTCTCCACTTTCACCTTCTTTTCAATGCAGAAATCTCCTCCTAATGCACCATTTCTCTTTATACTTGCATTTTAAATCAATCTCTTCTATTTACACCTACAAATATTTTTAACTATTCATCTTCCAAACCTCGATTACTTTTCTCCAATTCTAAATTTAATGCCTCCCAGTCTCCCAGGTCTCACATTCATATTCATACAGAACAGTTGGAACAAATATACACTCAAACAATTTAATTTATAGTTTCCTAGATAATTTTCCCCCTTTTAAATATTTCACAAAACTATTAACACATTTTCACATACAAAACCCCATAGTAAATTTCTCCTATAATTCTTAAAAAAGAACCAATTTTTAGTCCTTATCTGGAACAGTCGTTCAAACTCAAACATTAAATCACACAATTTCCTTTTGAATCAACCACCAACACAGTATAGTCAGCAAATAGTAAAACATTGATCTCTCAATTAATCTTGAACTATATACGTATCAGCTCGCTTTTACCATTCATCTACATCCTTAACTACGCTATCTATAAGGATATTAAATAATCATATATATATATATATATATATATATATATATATATATATATATATATATATATATATATATATATCTAACAACTTTATATATATATATATATATATATATATATATATATATATATATATATATATATATATAATAATATAATCTATATATATATATATAAAAACATTATCTCAGACCTACTTCTACTTAAAACTACTCCCTTTCCCTCCTCTCATCCTAAAGCACCCCTTACCGTTCCTATTAAATGTTTCAAACAACATTTAACAACAATCCATTAATTCCATACTTTTCCAAAACTCTCCATAACTTCTCTCTCTGAGCTCTCTCACATGCCTTTTCCAAAGCAAAAAAAAAAAAAAAAAACAAACACACACACAAAAACGTATTGCTCCTTTTCTGAGCACTCTTTACCAGTATTTTCAACTAAATACCTGATCCACATATCCTATACCGAACCTAAACACACATTTTTCTTCTCCAATCTGTTTGTAAGTATTACTCTTACCTCTTTCACTTAACACTCGTCCAAAATCTTTTACTACACTCAGAAATCCTATACCTCTGTAGTTTGATCACTCCTTTTTGCCACCCTTACCCTTATATATTGAAACAAGACAGGAGTCTTGTCAGTCTTGAGGGACCTCGCACCTTTCCCAGCAGATTTTTTATAATCTCGCCAGTCACTTCACGGCACAATTACCATCTTTCTTAGCATATTTACTTATGTGGAATCTAAACTCGAAGACTTTCCTACTTTCGTTTTCCTCAAAGTATTCACATTTCCATTCTTTGTAATTATGTCCCATCGTTTCTTTCCGAATCTCTTCTTCAATAATCTTTACTTCTATTTTAAGTTATCTTTCTTTCTCCTCTTCTACCTTTCCAGTATTTGGCTCTTCTTAAACTGTTCTCCTCCATTTCGGAAACCTCCTCATCATTCTAAACCACATTTTCATCCAAAGTCATTACACTAGTTAGAACCTCCCCTCTATTTTCGTCCCCTTGTTTTACTCCTTCCAAAATAGTTTACTTCTTTCCTATAATTTGCAACTATCTTTCCACTCCACCTCTCATCTGCTTTTTCTTTTTTAACTTCATTAATCCTATTATGTTCCTCCAAAGCTTCTTGGTTTTTCTTCCCCAAAACTTAACTTATTTCCTTTAATAATACTAATCCACTAACACATTCCTTCACCATACCATCAATCATATGTTATACTTAGAAATCATCTATTCTGCATTTTATAATATTTTACTAAAACAGTCTTTAACTGTCATTTTACAATTGCTCTTTATTTGTTTTATGATTTCTCTGTTCATGAAACTTCTACACTCCTTCCAAATTCCATTTTTTTCTTTCAATCTCCTTTCATCTTTAACTTTGCTTCTTCCAAATTCCAATTAGGAAATACCATCAATATTTAAAATCCACATCCAAAAATCTATC
>JABUQX010139766.1:30000-47701 GCA_015478945.1 Trachelipus rathkii
TTCGTCTAACTCGGAAAACACATTGACTTAACAAAAATTATCATTAATTTGATGCCGCAATCGTCTAAAATGATTCATAAACGTAACTGAGGTAACTGAAAGGTTAACAGTTGTTGTTGTTGTGACCAACGTTGTTAGGAGAACGTATTTAAGCCTAATAGTTAATATGATTCCTTTGTTAAGGGAGTGTATTTAAGCCTAACGGTTACTATCGCTTCCTTTGATAGAGGGACATAGCTGGGTTACCAGAAAGTAGTATAAATGGAGATAAAAAAGGTTAAAAATGTATCGAAAATGTTAAAAAATTAAAAACATAAAATTTACCAATATGTAGCCTGAATTAACAGGAATACTAGTGAAATTACAGAAAAAAAGCTTTAAAAAGTTTCAGGGAGGTGGTTGAGTAGTAGAAAGTGGCAAAAAAGTGCTAAAATATATCAAAAAGGATAGAAAAGTACTATAATCCTAAAAAATTTACCGATAGGTTGTCAAAAAATATAGGAAAAATGATAGAAAGGTTCAGGAAAGTAGATGAGTAATAGAAAGTCATCAAAAATGTATACCTAAAATGATAAAAACCATGTGGGGTTAAAGAGTGATAAAATCTTGAAATTTAGCTATGGGTTGACAGATTTAACAGGAAAAGGGTTAGAAAAAGGTCCTGGAACGTAGCTGAGTATTAGAAAGTCTTTAAAAATAATTACCTAGAATGATAAAACGTTAAAAAAAAAGTTAAAAGGTGTTAAAAATACTAATTTAGCTATGGGTTGCCAGATTTAGCAGGGAAAAAGGCTGAGGAATGTAGCTGAGTATTAGAAAGTCTTTAAAAATATATACCTAGAATGATAAAGCGTCGAAAAATTAAAAAGTGCTAAATACTGAAATTTACCTATAAGTTGCAAATTTAACAGGAAAAGCGCTAAAAAAAAGGATCAGGAAAGTAGCTGAGTAGTAGAAAGTCGCTAAAAATTTGCAAGAAGAAACCGAAAAAAAGGTTAAGAAAAGGCTCAGGAAAGGAACTGTGTAATAGAAAGTCTGCAATGAGATAAAGGGGGATGGGGGAGAACCTGGGGTGATAGCTGGGTGAAGTAACAGAAACATACAGGAACACACTAGCATTACGCCACACACCTAAATAACTGGCGTACGTACGTGAAAAAGGGGCCCCCCTGTGGGCAGACCCCCATTCAAAACGCCAGATATAAAAAGTAGCCAGGAAGTAGGAATGGTACTAAAAAGTCGCTAAAAATATATATATATTTGTATTGGCAGGTTAGGGTTGCTTCTAAATTGTCACCTGTCAGCTTATGTCCCCTTACTACTACTCCCACCTTCATATTAAAATCACCTCTTTTTAAATTAGCACTATCATATACAGGGGGCATATGTACTTACAAATATCCAGTTTTTATAGACCGATTTCAATTACACACACCATTAGCAAAATACTCGAAAAACTTACATCCTTTCACACATCTCCACAATTCTTATTTTATTATTATTGCTACACCTTCTCTAATCCATCTTCTCTCTCTTTTGCTCCTGAAATAAATGGCCTTTTTTCCAAAATTCCTCTTTCCTTTATCAGAAAAAGCCAAAGAGCATATTCTATTCCACTCTCCTTGCATACTAACTAGTCCTTTCTCTTCCCTCTTGCATTCATCTTATATTTATCTTCTCTTTTCCTCATCATTTATTCCTCCCTTTCTCTTCTCTCTTGCCTTCATCGTTTGCCCATTGTATCGCCTCTCTGGCCTCCATTATTCGCCCATTCATCTTCTCTCTCTTGCCCTGTCATTCGCCATTTTGTTTCTTCCATTTTGCGTCACCATTCTTAATTCTCTCTCTTCTCTTTTGCCTAATCATTCGCCACTCCTATCTTTTCTCATTATAGTTTCGCCCATTATATCTCCTCCCTCTTGCCCTCATTATTCATCCATTTCAATCTCACTCTCTTGAACTCATTATTTGCCATTCCTATCTCCTCTCTTACCCTCATTATTCGTCATTCTCATCTCTTATCTTTTGCACTCATCATATTATTCACCATACTTACATTTTTAAGCAACAAATTTTTTTCCTTATTCCCTTTTGCATCACTGTTTATTTCTTCTCTCTATAAATAAATATAAAATAAATAAAATAAATCAAAAAAATAAATAATAAAAATATAAAAATAAATATAAAAAATAAATATAAATAGCTTATTTTATATATATATATGTATACCAACTAATATATATATATATATATAATATATATATATATATATATATATATATATATATATATATATATATATCTTTCATCTTTCTATATATATATGTTAGTAACAAACCCACTATATTATTCTAAAGGAGGATATTTAAAAATACACAAACTAGTTAAAACAAACTTTATTACGTTGTTCGTCCAACAATACGTGTTGGCCTCTTCCAGAAACAGAAGAAAATGTTTTAAAATTTTAGACTAAATGGAGCAAGCAAGCAAAAAATGTCACTTTCTTTCAATAAATAAACTATTTCTCCTAACAGTGAATATGATGAAGATTAGTCCTCAATATGAGAAATATTTTTCATTTGCCGTTGATTAATAATTTAATAGTGTTTTATCAAGTCAAAAATCACAGATGAAATATTGTGAGTTACAAGAATAATGTTAATAAAATAAACTCTATAGTCTATTAAGTTCTTTTTGATTTGGGGGTGAAAATAAAGAAGATGGAATCTTTTCGAAATAATATTGTGATCTTTGAACATATGACAGTATGCATTCGTTGTTCGTTCATCTTTTTATCGTTGCTATGTTGATTAAGTCGAAAAGGTAGTGTCTTTAAAGTTTCTATAAAATTTGCTGCAACCGACACATGGAACGCAATATACCCCTCGTACGGTTCAGTTGTGCCCATTGACTGTGAACAGATTACATTTAGTAAACAAAATTGAAAATTAAGTGAATGTGAATAATTTTGCAATAATGCATTTCGTAAGATTTTTGACCCTTTGTCTTTAATATTTTATTTTTTGGTCCTCTTGAAAAGGGCCAATGTGAGTGTTGATGACTATATAATATACCATATATATATATATATATATATATCTTTTTCTATCTATATATATATATATATATATATATATCATATATACCATATATATCTCTATCTTTATATATATATTATATGACAGGAAACAAAAAAACTGCTAACGTTTCCTGAACTTCGTTCTGCATCAGTTGAGAAAACCTTATAATTATAAATAACAAAAACTACAAACGGAAACCTATAATCTATATATATATATATACATATATATATATATATATATATATATATATATATATATATATATATATATATATATATATATATAATAACATAATATATATATATCTCCCTCTCTACCTCTCTCTCTCTTCTTTGAGCATGTCGGAGCAGATGACGACATTTGCATCCTCTTTTATCTTTAATACCTAAATTACCAATTTCAGAGGTGTTGCCCTAGGGTTATTCATTAATAGGTACCACATGTTTATAAGTGGGGAAAAATAGTTATTTCTCCTTACCCCCTCCGGGGTTTCTTTCCTTTGTGGTTTCTAGTTAAAAAAAAAAAAAACATTCAAGATCCCTGTAAGTTTTATGTGTTTGTCCTTGAATTCAAATATATTATCCTCCCCTCCTCCCTCCCTTTTTATATAACAGAAAGCTATATATATATGTAATAATATATATATACATATGTATAATATATATATATATGTATGTATCTAATATATATATATATATAATATATATATATATATATATATATCTTTATATATCATTTTAATAATAATAATATCATAATATATATATAATATATAATATATATGTAATATGTAATAATAATATCATATATATATATATGTAATAATATGTAATAATATATAATAATATTTAATAATAATAATAATAATAATAATAATAATAATAATAATATGTAGCAAAATATAATAATAATAGTAATATATGTAATAATATATAATAATAATAATAATAATAATATAATAATATGTATATATAATAATAATAATAATATGTTATATAATATATTTATGTATATAATATAACTAATAAATAATAATAATAATAATAATAATATATATATATATATATATATATATATATATATATATATATATATATATATATACATATAACTAATATATATAGAAGTAAAATTTTTTTAATGCACAACTCCAAACAAAGTTAAAATAAATATTCAAAAACAATATATTCCAAAATTATTTTATTAATTTTGCATTTATGAACTTTGTTTATCATTATTTATTTATTTTTCTATTTTAAATATTTCTCCTTTATAGTTTATATGCATACAAATCTATTGTCATTTTGAGGAATTTTAATTTAATACTTCTGAGATTACATTTTTATATGGTAATAATTTTCTCCAGAGTTGCATATAATCCTTTTAGAATGAACGCTGTATTCCACTTTAAAAATAATGGCTTTGGCCGATATCAACATGATCGTTGATTTTTTTCAAATTAAAAGCAGAAAGAGGTAGAGATCATACTGATAAGAAGTTCTGATTGTAGGGTTTTAACAGATGCTTACAACTAGCAATCCTTATTTTTGCTTTCATGAAAAGAGAGAGAGAGAGAGAGAGAGAGAGAGAGAGAGAGAGAGAGAGAGAGAGAGAGAGAGAGAGAGAGAGAGAGAGAGAGAGAGAGAGAGAGAGAGAGAGAGAGAGAGAGAGAGAGAGAGAGAGAGAGAGAGAGAGAGAGAGAGAGAGAGAAAGAAAAAAAAAGAAAAAGAGAAAGAGAAAAAAAAGAAAAAAAGAGAGAATAAAAAAAAAGAAAAAAAGGAAAAAAAAGAAAAAAGAAAAAAGAGGAAAAGAAATGAAAAATAAAAAAATAAAAAACAAAATATGAAAGAAAAGAAAGAAGAGAAGAAAAGAAGAAAGAAAAAGAAAAAGAAAAAAAAAGAAAGAAAAAAAAAGAAAAAAAAAAAAGAGAAGAGAGAGAGAGAGAGAGAGAGAGAGAGAGAGAGAGAGAGAGATATTATGTGGATAAACTGAAAGAGAGGTGAGTAATGGATGAATATTCTAGTCAATGTGTCGATTCATCGCCTGAAGCAGACCCACAACCATGCCTCTTCAAAAACACGCCATTAACTCCTATTAGTCACCATTCTTCTTGATTATGATAATTCACATTCCTTTCTTTCAGACACTTTTTACTGACTCAATCAACTTTTCTAAGGTCTCCCCAGTTGATTCACAACCACACTCACCTCTATACATCCGTTTAACCAACTAACTACCATACACCCTTTCCATATGATCAAACCATCTTAATACACGCACTCATTAACGCCTTTCTTTACAGACGCTCATTTCTTATTTTATTAATTCTTCTCACACCTCGCAAAACCTGCGATTATCCGTCTGATCAGACTGCAGCTTAGATCATACCTCTTACTTCCACACCATAGTTTTGCTAATACATGTTAACACCGGTAACAACGTAACCTCATGTTAATCCCTAGCGCATTCAAGACTTAGCTCCCTTGCATTCACCAAAGATTTAACTATGTAAGATCTCTTTCATAACTTTCATACTTCATTCGACATCATCCTACCCTTTTCATTCAATTTATAGCTTAAACATTTTTAAACTCACATACTTGTTTCAGTTGCTCCCCATCCAGCACGATTTCACATTGCGGATTCTCCTCATGCAAGCCATCACATTACTCTTATCTATATTTACATTCAAACCCTCCACCAATCCTCTCTAACTTTCTTCAGATTCCACATAAAACCAAAACATCTGCGTACAATAAGCTTGAGGCACACTCAAATCTCTTGTATTCTATATCAGTCTAGCACCCACCTACCCCTGCCTGAATTCTTTCCTGTCCATCCATATATATAGTTTAGTTTTCAAAGTGAAAGGTTGTGTTCGTGTTTGCTCCGCTGTGTTAGTGTTTTGTTTTTAATTTGTGCTATTGGAGTGTTTAATTTTGTTTTAAGCGCATCAGTATTTTAATATCATTGTAGTCTCTAGTGGTTTAATTAGTATAAACACCCTGAATAAACGCTTTCAAAGAGGATTCAGATGGAAACATATATAAATAACCTAATCTTTCGCACGACCGGGAATCTTAAGATAAGTTTTAGTGTCTTACCTTTTAATTTAAGTTTTGTGTTGCAATTGTTTTATATATTTATCATCAGTTTTATTTTAAGTTTGTTAATTGAGGAGCAGGATATATTGTGAATTCCGACTGTGGTGATGTTGTGATGATGTTGGAAACCTTTCTACGGTTTTATAAACTTTATATATTTTGCGATACTCTGTTTCGTTAGTCTCTGTTTTCCTTTATAAACATAAATTAAAATAATTTTATTTTTAAGGTTTATTGCGTCTATAGCATTTATTTGTTTTTTTTTTTACTTTGTTTATAATTTTTTTGTACGTGATCTGTGTGTGTGTGTGTGTTTATTGTGTTGGCGCGGGTGTTTTAGTAAATACCAATCCAGAGGGCTTTTAGGTGGGCTGTGTATGGTCGATTGTGTGTGTTTGTTTTTGTGTGTGGCTGTCTGATTGAATGACTGGACAGAAGATGTAGGGGTGGGCGCAGGCTGGGGTTCTCTATTGACTTTGCAGTCCGTGGCCTGAATGCTAACCATGAATCTGTGGAATATCACCTCGCTAACTCTCTACCTAACATTTTATTACTGTCTGAGACCCAGCTAGCCAGGGATTCTTTTTCAAATAAACTTAATATCTCCAACTATAACTTTTTCTATAATTTCAGACTAAATGGTGGAGTTTGTGCCTATGTAAACATTAACACTCCTGTAACACGTCTTGAGAATCTTGAATCTCCTAATTTCGATGTTCTATGGCTTAAAATCTTTCTCCCTACTACTACTATTATCTTGTGTTCTCTGCTACTGCTCCCCTAACGGAACCGATTTTCACCTCCTTTTTGAATATGCCCACTACTTCTCCTTGAGACTATTTACTTCTTCACACAATAAATGCTGAGATCACTCTATTTAGGGGATTTCAACGTAAATCACAATGAGTAGTTGGGCTGAGTGGTTGGAAGCTCCACTCTCATGCTGATGCAGGAGGGAGGAGGCAAAAACATTCAGTATTCTAACGATCTGGAACAGTTAATTAAAGAACCTACACATATACAGATCGTCTTAATTCTTGAACATGATTTATGTTTCCACCACTATATTTCTCGATATAAATACACCATTTTCCCTCCTATCAGTAACTCATAATCTTGTAGCTCTTAAATTTTAAACTTTTTCTCCAACAGCTCCTCCATGTTCCAAACGTGCTTTCGACACTGATGGAAGGGGCCCCGAGTGGGGGCGATGCTGGGATTTCTTCTGTTACCATGGTGAACCTTGCTTTGACTCGGAGGATGCTTCGCTCACTGCTGAAAAGGTCCTGTAATCGTTGAGGGTATGAGCCAGTTCATTCCATCTTCAACTAAATCTTGTTCTCCCACAAATCCATGGTTCGATGGAAAATGTTCTCGCTCATTCAGGAGAGACATTACCTATCGGGCATGGAAAAACTCTCGTTCTCCTATCACTCTTACTGGCCACATTCTCATCAGGTGTTTGGGGCTATTATTCAACAGGCTGGCCCGCTTTCTGAAAGTGCGATAACACTACTTGGCTCTCCTACTGATAAAAATTTCTAGCCTCTTGCCAAAAACATCTAATAACTTTTGTAAAATCTGCCTTTCCTCTACTTATCCGCTCTGACGGTTCTTAGCTAATTCTCCTACTGAAAAGGCTATCTCTTTGGCCTTTTTTTCTAATTCTACCATGGACGATTCCGGCATCCCTCCCCTCCTGCTTCTTCTCCTCTCAGGCTTCCTATGCCTCTTCCCATGATTACGCATGACCGGGTGCATGGGATTCTGAGATCTATGTGAATCCAGGAAGGCTGTGGCCAGATGCTCCTTCCCGTGTTTTTGAGGAGTGCTTCAGACTGACCTCTGTCCTCATTCAACTCTACACTCCATGCCTTAATACTAGTACATTTCTTCAGTGCTGAAACTGCATATGTCCAGCCAATCCCGAAAAAGGGAAGCAGCTCAGATCCTTTTAACTACCGTCCTATAGCTCTCCCTTGTATTCTATAAAATCTTTGAAACTCTTCTAAACTCTTACCTAGATCGTCTGGAGTCTCATTTCCTTCTTTCAGATCATCAATGGGCTTTCGGCGTTCAAGAGGTCAACTGTGAGAAAATTTGCCACTACACCACTGCTTCTGCCCTTAGGGACTATGGGGGGGAGTCTTATGAGTCGCGCTCGACATATCAAAGGAGTTTAATAAAATATGGAATGCGTTATTTGTTCTCCAGGTTTCCACTTTCTTTAGGTTTCCTCCTCCAATATTCTCACTCATGTGTAGTTTTTCTCTGGTCGCTCCTTATCAGCACTCGTTGATGGATCGACTTCTTCCTCTTTCCTGTTAATTGTGGTGTTCCTCAGGTTCTGTTTTATCTCAGCTATATTCTTACTTTTCATCAACGATCCCCCTCAGCTGTACTTCTAACTCTGTTCACTCTTATGCTGACGACTCAGCTCTCCATTCTTCCACCCATTTTAAATCTGCTCCTCTTTTGCATCTAGAGTTTGCTGCCTCGTGCTAAGCTTTTCCGATTATTCTTCACCGACCTAGATGAGGATTTCCGGTGAGGCCACAGCTACCATGTGAAATTCAACTCTTTGAAAACTCAACTTCTTTACATCTCCCTCTCAAAAACACCTCACAACTTTTCTATGTTTTTTTTTCAACGGTTCTAACGTCTTACCTGTTGAAAATATAAACATTCTTGATCTCCCAATATTTTGGAACAGTTATCTTTAAAACCTCATATTACGCTGCTGCTATATGGTGGCCTCAAAGCTGGGAGTTCTGTTCAGGTTGGGGAATTTTTTCTTCTGCACAGTTACTCCAGTTATATAGGGTCTTATTCACCCTTGTTTGGAGTACTGTTCTCATATTTGGGGGGGGGCTCTAGTTCCACTTTCTTTTGGATAGGGTTAAGTCTAAGGTTAAGAGACTAATAAACTGTCCCTTACTTTCAAATTCTCTTGTTCACCCTCTTTCTCTGGGACGTGACGTTGGCGCACTATCTCTTTATTATAGGTACTACAGCGGCAGATACTCAGGGGAGTTGACCTCTCGCATTCCCACCTCCATTGCGTCGCCTCTTAATACAAGGGGTGCCGTGCTCGCATGAATTTTGCGTGCGCATCGAAAATCCCAGACTTGTTCGTTGTGGTGCCTCCTCCTTTCCAGCTACTTCTGTTCTGTGGAACTCCTTGCCATCTTCTATTTTTCCAACTGTATTTAATCTTCCTCTTTTTAAAACCCACGTCTGCGCTCACCTAAGGATTTGGGTTAGGCTTGGGTTATTTATTGTATTTTCTTTCCTCTCCTTAAAAGGGCTCTGCCCATGAGTGGTGGTAATCTGTAAAAAGAAAAAAAAAAAAAAAAAAAAAAAAATATATATATATATATATATATATATATATATATATATAATTTATATATATATATATATATATATATATATATATATATATATATATATATATATATATATATATATATACACAAGTAAATAAGTAGGGAAACATAACATATCCCTGTCTCAGTCCGCTATTAATATCAAACCAACCACTCTCCACTCCATTTATTCTTTACCCTTCACTATCGACATACATACTTTGATACTATTCGAAGCCTACCACTAACATCTACCTATAGACTTGCCTATTAATTCTGTCCTTACGCCATTGAAAGTCCATAAAACCTAAGCTTTTCTTCTTCTTTCTGATTTTCTCAATAGTTGCTTCGATGTAAATTTTATCAACACATCCTCTAACTCCTAAATGCACCTTATTCTTCAACAATTAGCCTTTTTGTCACTCCACTCTTTCCAAAATGACAGCATATATCTACCTTGCAACGCTCAATATAATAATTTCGACTATAGTTTCTACAGTTCCCCTTATCACTTTTACCCTTATATAAGAGTATAATAACTGCTCTCCTCCAATTCCTCGAAAATAAACCCTCCACAAATGTATTCTTACACAACTTCCATATCCAGTCAATCACAACCCCCTGCATTCTTGATAATTTCACCGACATTAAATCACCTCTTCGTGTTTAACGTTATACAGATTTTCGGCATGTTCCTTTACGTATTCCTTACAAGCCCATTTCATTGGTACTAAGCACCATCGCTATTCATTGTTGTTATTCTATGAAGGTTCCCCTTGCTCTCTTCCTTAACCTTTCGTACTTCTTTGTAGAAGAGCTTCCTATTCTCTTTCAGGTCCCCATTCATCCTCCATCCAAACTATTCATTTACCTCTTTTTTTTCGGGGACTAACCCAAATGGCCGACACCAAAAAATTATTGTAAAATAGGTTAGGTTAAGTTAAGTTAGGATTATATTAAGTTTTTGTTGGATTGGTTAGAGAAACTCTAAATAACCAGATTTTTTTTTTATACAAATGTCGATCTTTTGGCCTGTCGATCTTTTTCCTGATGTCGAAACATTTGATACTAGCTTCTTTTTCCTCCTACTTATGCAACTTGTAGACTTCCTCTTTTCCTCTCTATAAGTTTCCATACGTTTCTGAAGAAATCTCATGTTAAGCTACTTACATGTGCCTCTTTTTCTACTTTTAACTCATTACACATTCAGCTATTTATTCCACCTATTCACTATTGAAATTCTCACTACCAACTTAAAACAAGTGCTTGCTTCACATTTTCCTTTTTCCTGTTCATTCCACCTTTCACTATTGACATACTTCCTTCCTTCTCCTCTCCATTCATCCCCACCAACTTAATTTTAAATAAAAACATGATAATGATCTAATATTCCGCATCATATAGCTACTGAATTAACATCCATCATACCTCAACATTCCTTCTTCACCAGAAAAATCAATCATACTCTACACGTCGAACAGAATCTCTCTCTCACACACACAGACATACACACACAGAAACCACACACGCATATATATATATATATATATATATATATATATATATATATATATATATATATATATATATATATATATATATATATATATATATATATATATATATATATATATATATATATATATATATCACCAAAAGCAACCTTAACTTGTGCTTTTGAAGAAAAGTGCAATAATGTCTGTTTAAAGTTAAATTGTCGTTTTATGAATGTTTAATATAAATATTTTTGGGTCAAAAACTTAGGATTTCTAAAGGTTATATAAACAAAACTGTTCTAAAATATTGCCTTTAAAGGTAAAAAAAACAAAAAAACATTTTTTTAAATAAATCATTGTTTTGGTTTAAAAAAAAAAAAATTTAATTTCAACATTGTGAACTTTGTTGCGAGTTTATCATAAATATCTTGATAACTGGAAAACTATTGGCAATTAGAACTTTGAAATCGTCAAGATTTGACGATTTGAGAGAATAGAAAAGACGAGAATGTACTCTATTTTGGGGTTCAAACAGTACAAGAATTTAGTATAAAAATAGTAAGTAGTAGGAAAAGAGTAAGGTTTGATTTAGGAGCCTTCGAAGCACCCGAGTTTCTGGAAAGGTACTTTGCGAGAGGATTTAGAGGAATGGTGATTTATTTTAGAGTGAAATCAGTATAAAGAGCAAATGTTGCATAAATTAATTAGAAAATGTACCGTGTACCTGAACAAGCCCGAATTCCAAGATGACACCAGGACCCATCAGAAGGTCGTCAACATCCAACGATGACGGGGGTGGGGAAAGGAAGGAATGAATAAACGTTATCCAGGGGTAGGAATGACTTTGTGCCTTCTTGGAGGATTTGAATGTGGTTGTCAATATTAAAGTTTTAATTAGTGTGCTATTGTTCAAATTGTATGTCCGGCGTGTGAAAAAGAATGGAGTACATACTTGCCAGGATTACTGAAAGCCGTATAGAGTCAGAAGAAAGATAAGGAAGGTAAGATGCTGTAGATAAAACGTGAAAGTTTTTCAGCAATTACACAAATCCAGTTGTCACTAGATTTTCAGCATATCCTAACACTCTGCAAGCCCATTGTTGGGTGTTGCATGATATAGACAACCCTTCGTACTCCCTCTAAATTATATTATATATATATATATATATATATATATATATATATAATAATAATAATAATAATAATATAATAATAATAATAATAATATAATAATAATATATATATGTAATAATATAATAATAACAATAATATATATCTATATATGTAATATATGTATAATATATGGACAGAGATAGAATTATAAAGTATTATGCTCTTACAAGTAATATATATTTTATATACACAAAAAAATAATATATATATATATATCTTACATATATATATAATAATAATATATATATGTAATAACTATAATAATAATAATAATAATAATAATATATGTATATATATATATATAATATATAATAATATATATACAATAGGTGATTCAAATTATGGTAAAAACTTTGGTAACTGATAAGAAATGCAAAAATAAAGGTAAAAAGTTCCTATAAAGGTAGGACGTAATGTGCTTAGTTTTCCTTCTAGCTGTCTGTATGTGTTTTTTTACTAAATATTTTGTATCTACGAAACCAAGTAGGTTACAAACCCTATATTTAGGATGAGTACTGTTGTGTGTAGTGCTAATGACGACAAAAAGAAGTATCAAATTTACTATAAATTTAAAATGGCGGCCGTTAAAAGTTTTTTGAGGTGACATTTCAAGAGCTGATGATCTAGGTTAAAAATGTTAAGGAAACAAAAGCACTACTGTTGTACATAGAATCAAATGGTATAACATTTAATAGTATGACTATTAATAAGGGAGAATGTAATTTTAGTAATTGGAAACTTCTCTCATTTAAATAATAACTTTTCCACAAACAGTTACTTCTTCCATTAAACATTTCTGCATTGTTGACCAAACAACCAACTACTTATAATAAATGCAGTCTGTTTGTGTTACGCATTACAATGTAACTCATTGACTGTGTGTGTCTCTTACGATGTTTCTTTCGTTATTGAATATGGAACGTAATTACCGCCATGTATTCATACTCTGAACTAGCTGACATGCATCCACTAATGTATAGGATGGCACGCTGCAATAGTTCTGCAGCAGGACGTTTGTACCAAGAGAAATATCCCAACCAAATTTGTCCAAGTGCAAGGTTTTTGCCACTATTCATCAACGCATATCTGAAACAGGGTATTCAGTTCAAAGAGCACACTAATGCAGGCAGACACCGATCTACTAGGACTGTTGATTTAGAAGAATTAGTCTTAATGAAATTTCTGAACATCCTGAAAAGAGCACGCGAGAATTGTCACTACAGTTTAATTCAGACAATCTAGTATTTGGAGGTTACTACAGGAACAACAGTTACACCCGTACCACGTCCATCAGGTGCATACTCTATTTCCACGTGACTATGCTCCTCGTGTTATTATTTGTCAATGGTTTTGCACAAATGTATTGACCCAAACTTTTAACGAAGGTTTTATTTACCGACGAGGCTCACTTTACAAGAACGGCTATCGTTAACGTTCATAACCCGAACACTTTAGGGCAGTTACGAGAATCCTGATGCCATTAAACAGGATCGTTCACAACATCAGTTTTCAGTACACATTTGGGCAGGAATTTTACATGATCACGTACTTATGTTCGAGCTTCCTCCCACGCTTAATTTTTCATGGTTCTTAAACTTTGAAACATGACCTAAGATTCTTTATTTGATGATGTGCCTCTTCAGTTGCGCCAAAACATGTGGTTATGCATGATGGGGTTCCTGCACTTTTAGTGCTGCAGTTCGTGAGCACCTGAATGAGACCTTTCCCCAATCAATGGATAGGTCGTGGTGGCCCAGTTCCGTAGCAAGGTCACCAGACCTAAATCCCTTAATTATTACTTTTGGGGACATTTAAGACTTTAGTATACTCTTCTCCAATCAACACCGTTGAAGACCTACGATTAAGGATTATGAACGGAATTGAAACGATCAAACAGACTCCTGGGATATTTGAACGGGTCGACAATCGATGAGAAGACGCCTGAACGCGTGCATTAGGGACAACGGAGGTCATTTTCAACATCATCTTTAGTCTTTGATATCATTTGTAGGTCTTTAGGAAACAGTATATTTATTTTGTACAAAATTAAACCTATCATACAATAATAATATGTTTTATTTACACCTCCTATTCCGAATAAGTTATTCGTTCCTTAAATACTTTTAACGTCCATAATTTTTAAATTTAGGGTTTGTAACTTACTTGGTTTCGTAGATGCAAGATATTTAGTAAAAAACACATAGAGACAGCCAGACGAAAACTAAGCACATTACGTTATACCTTTATAGGAACTTTTACCTTTATTTTTCATTTCTTATCTGTTACCAAAAATTTTAAAATAATTTTTGAATCACCTTGTATATATATATATATATATATATATATATATATATATATATATATATATATATATAACATATATATATATATATATATATATATATATATATATATATAGAGAGAGAGAGAGAGAGTGCAAATTATTATATATATATATATATATATATATATATATATATATATATATATATATATATATATATATATATATATATATATATAATATATATATATATATACTATATATATAAACAACCTCACACCCCCCACTAACAATATTATCCACATACCAAAATCTCATCCTCGGAGGCGATTTAACCCACTACACTGCCTGGTATAAAGACTGCCCTTCCGACCCCGAGGCAACCATATCCTTAACAAATTAGAATCCCTAAATATCCTTAATTCCAAAAACACTCCCCACCAGATCCCACCCCAAGTCAACCCAATCCCTACTTCCCCAGACGTTACATTCTGTTCCCCCTTCCTACACCCTTACTAACCTGGGACACTATCACTGACCTACAATCGGATCACCTTCTATTCTTATTATTTCTCTAAACTTCCCCCAACAACCCCCAAAAAAGACTACTGCATACACTAACTACTAAAAAGCAAACCCCAGACAGAATTTACTAACCATATCGAAACCCCATATCAACCCAATACAAATCCACGATACAACATCCCTTCACCTCCATCATTCACCTAAACAATACAATCATCAAATCTGCAAACCTTTATATGCCCAAAGGCCACAGAAAATCCTTACAACCCCAAACTCAACCCCAATATCAGCCCAACACATTAAACAAAGAAACTCCCTCCAACAAAATATACACACATTTCTAACAAATAACAAACCTAAACACCCAAATCTCAACCTCATAACCTGCTGCTCTAAATAAGTTTCTAAAACATAACATCTCGCGCTTAGACAATAAGAAAATGGCAAGTCATCAAAAAAAAGGAATTAAACAATCTCGTAATAACCCCCTGCAATCCCACGAATCCCCATCTTTACCCAATAACTCCCTCCCTTCCCCAAACAACAATCCAGACCAGTCTTGCTAAAACGTAGCTATCTCCCGTAAACCAACACACCCCGATATTAGGAAAACAAAAAAACAACTCAGAAAACTCAAATTAGACCACAACCTCCAACCCCCATTCACAACAATCATGATAAAAGAAACCATTAAAACCCTTAAAATTCAACATCAACGGGTCCAGACTCCTATCCAACCTACACGCATAAAACACCTCGGAAAAAGCAATCCTTCTAATCACAGACATCTTCAACAAATTGGCAACTCAACTACATTCCCCCAACCTGGAAACAAGCATACATAATCCCGAAACTCAAACCAAAAAAAGAACTCCCCTCCTCATATCGCCCAGATTTCACTGCTTTGCTCCATTGGTAAATTACAGAAATTAATATTAAACAAAATTTCACAACCCATCTCTCCCAGACTTCCATCACGGATTCAAAAGCAACCATTCTACAATCACAGCCCTCACCTCCTCACACAACACATCATTAATGGCTGCAACACCTTTTCACAGATCTATACTCACAGCAATGGAGCATAAACAAAGCATTCGACACCGTTCCAACACATCCTTATTCAAAAAATCTCCACTCCCCCCTAGATAATGCCAAAAAATGGCTTTCCAATTTCCTCACCAAAAGTCTTATACAAAAACAACCTCTCATTCTATCACAAATTGCAAAATGGCGTCCCACAGGGTGCCATTCTCTCTCCATTTAATTCCAGCTTTTCACTCAGATCTGCCACCCCCAACCCACCCAATTCACAAACTTATTACTTATGCAGACGTCATCAGTCTTATTTCCCAACATCCCCAGACGTAAACATGGCCACACAACATACCCAAGAATATCTACATCTATTAGAAACTTGGTTAACCTCCAAAAGAATGACACATCCCCCTTCAATCCTTCATCACCCTTTAACCACTGACCGTCATCAACCTCCTCCATCCCATAATCACCCTGAGCAACAACCCCTTCCATTAAACAAAACCCAAAAATATTAGGACTTACCTATGACACTCATGTGACGTTCTCCCCATCGACCAAATCACTACCTCAACCCAACGAAAACTAAGCACCCTCCGAACCCTTTTCCAACACAACTTCAGTGATTGGAAACACACACTCACCACTACCTATAAACAACTTCTTAGAACAAATCTAAACTATGCTTCTCCAGTTCCAACACTCTCAATATCGAACACAAATAAATTACAAACCTCTCAAAATACAGCCTCAGAATTATCACAGGTTGCACTAAAACTACCCCAAACAACACTTACACGACGAAACCTCCATCCTCCCCCATCTCCACACACCTGGAGATGGTGGGGACTAATTCTATCAGAAAACCCGTAATCCAACTCACCCTTGTCACCAAATTCTCTCCAATCCCCCTCGACAAGACTAAAATCCCCACTTTCTTCACCTGCTCAATTTCTATTACAACACTTAGAACATAATTCCCCCTCCCCCTCTTAATAGGTCATGGATTACATATCCATACACATCTAACCAACACATACCTACAAAACCGCCCAAATAACAATTTGTTAAACACCCCCTCCCCAAAACTCTCCAGGGAAGAAACGCTGTTCAGAAGAGGCCAAATGGACCTCGCCCGGAGCAGATCAGGTCGCCCCCCAAAACTCATGCAATATAAATATAGATTCAAACTAGACAATGTCACCTCCCCCACTTGCACCAGATGTCACAATTCCCAAGACAAAATAGAGCACCTCCTTCTGGGGTGCTCTGCTCTCGACTTCGCCCCGCGACTTCTCTATCTTCTCTCCTCTGATATGGAATCCTTGAGTGGCGGCAGCCAGCTTCCTGGAAGCAGTGTGAGTCAGGGGCAGATTGGGGCAGGGGTAGGAGATAATATATATATATATATATATATATATATATATATATATATATATATATATATATATATATATATATATATATATATATATATATAATATATATATATATATATATATATATATATATATATATATATATAAGAAAGAGAGAGAGAGTGAAATAGAGAGATGAATTTATTTTATATATATATATATATATGTATATATATATATATATATATATATATATAACATATGTATATATA
>JABUQX010139767.1:0-5000 GCA_015478945.1 Trachelipus rathkii
AATAAAAAAAATAACACTTTTGAAAAATTTTAAATTGTTAAAAATGTTGGAAAATCTGTATGATAATGATCGTCTTTTGAGAAGAACGAAGAAGCTCCAGCGCTTCAAGGTAGCGTCAAATTTGCCAAATGTCGATTTTTTTTTAACTAAAAGATATCTCAAGGGAAAACAACGAAGATGGACAGAGTCAGGGTTTCTCGGCCTACCGGGGACGACGGGGGGGGACGTCCCTCCGTCTGCTCGAACCCCCTAAAAAGGAAATAAAAAGAAAAATTAACAATTTCTATATAGCATAAAAAACAATGTTTGAGCAAAAAACAATATTTGGTAACTCTTGCTATCGTACTACTGCAGGATTTGAAGGTTACTCAGAGCACACGCTGCCAGACCTAAGATTATACTAATATTTAAGGTGTTATTAATAAATATTAGAATAAAATTTTTTTTTTTAAGTTTCATCGATGAAATTGCTTGCTGAAATCAAAAATGTGAAATATTTTCCTGTAGCTGTTATAGTTTTTTAGTTACATGTATGATGCTTTCGGGTGGCTGGCCTATATATATATATATATATATATATATATATATATATATATATATTAAGGGTATATATATAAAAAAAAAAGATATAAAAAGTATATATATATATATATATATATATATATATATATATATATATATATATATATATATATATATATATATATATATATATATATATATATATTAAGGGAAAAATAAAAGTTAAACATTTTTTCACCAAATTGAAAATTAAAATTTATCTAATTTTGAATTACAAAAGCAAAAATTTGATGTTATCTTTTACAGATTTTTCATAGAATTTCAAATTCTTTAAAAATATTAAATATTTCTTTTAAATGTTAAATTGTGTAAACACTGACCTAAAATGAAATCATATTTGTTTTTATTTTTGTCATGTTTTTATTCCTTACTTATATATGACAACGGAAAGAAAAAGAAAAAATAGACAAATAACTCAGTTTGGTCCACGAAGGAACTGAAACATATAAATGAAATGAAGATTTTTTAATCTTTAGTTTCCCACAAAATTGACATCACATTATTCCATTTTCTTTCATTTTCGGAAATTCTAAGGTAAACTCATTCTTCTCATTAATATCGATTAAAGTTGTTACTTGTTATATGAAGCTTTATTCTTAATTTTAATAATAATAATAATAATAATAATACAGATTAAGATAGATCTTTTCGAGTTTGTGTGTAAATGATATACGGTACCTTATATTTTTTTATTATTTTATTATACAATATAATTCCAAAATGCTTATGAACTTTTAAAAACAGTTTTTTTTAAATTATCTTTTTCATTCACTTCATTAAGATTAAAAATTAATTATTTGAAATTCTCTCTCTCTCTCTCTCTCTCTCTCTCTCTCTCTCTCTCTCTCTCTCTCTCTCTCTCTCTCTCTCTCTCTCTCTCTCTCAATGATAAAAAAGTAATAGCACATTAAGTTAGTGGAGGTATATATTTCGAATATATATATATATATATATAATATATATATATATAAGGTTATATATATATAGCATATATATATATATATATATATATATATATATATATATATATAGCAGCAGTATATATGGTCAGCATCCCGAAAGACACATGCATGTAACTAAAAAACTATAACAGCTACACGAAAATAAATATCATTTTATTAATCAGGAGACAGTTTTACCCATGAAATAAAAAAAATAAAATAAAAATAAAAAAATAACGCTTTTTAAAAATTAAAAAATTGTTAAAAATGTTGGAAAAATTACGGTTTTTTGAGAATACGAATTAGGTCGAGTACTCCGAGGGAGCACGCAAAGGTGCCAAATGTTGAATTTTTTCTTTTAACTAAAGAATACCTCACGGGTAAAACGATGGATAGAGTCGGTTTCTCGGCCTACTGGATCGACGGGGAGGCGACTTGTCCCCCTCTTGTCCTTCCGTCGGCTCGAACCCCCTAAAAAGGATATAAAAAGAAAAAATAACATTTTCTCCAAAGCGTAAAAATAAAATACTCTTTGGCAACTCTTGATGTCGTGAACTTATGCAGAGATTCAAGGTCAATCACAGCGTACGTCTGCGAGATCGAAGATTATACTAATATTTAAGGTGTTATTAATAAATATTAGAATAAAATAAAAAAAAATTTAGGTTTCATCGATGAAATTGCTTGCTGAGATCAAAAATGTTATTTATTTTCCTGTAGATGTTATAGTTTTTTAGTTACATGCCTGACTCCTTCGACGCCTGGTACCTATATTATTATTATTACAGGAAGATGAAGAAGATATATATTATTATTAGCTATGCGCTATGTTGTTATTGCTATTGGTTATTACATATATTGGCTACATATTACAAGGTTGCTACATATATTGTTATTGTTATTACATACATAGGCTGTATTACATATTACAGCAGCATATATTATATTATATTATATATATATATTATTATTGTGTCATGATTTTACATATATACATTATATACATAAGTTATATTGTTGTTGCTATATATATATATTATTATTACATATATATATGTTAGTTTTGTTTCAGTTTTTATGGTTCTTTGGCAAGTTATTTTTTCAATTTTCCATTATTTGAAATGTTTTTGACTCAATTTTCTTACATTTTAAAGGGACATTTTGAATGGTGGTGACAGATTTCTCTTTTGGAGTTTGATTCATCATCATGATAAAAAACGGAAAATAACACAGGCCTGCATTTTTTCACTTTTGCAAAATTGTTTTTAGTTTAACTATTGAAATTTATGTTTTTTGATGTGCTGAATCCAAATATGACCAGTTGTTCTCTACCACGTAAGGATTTTTCACAAAACGCAATGACAAGTCATGAAGGAAAAAAAGTAAATACTTATCAATAATGGTTAATTAAAAGTGTTTTAAATTGAAACACATTTATTTAAATTTGAAAGTAAAAAGGTATATAAGGTGAAAAATATGTGTAAAACAAATATATGAAAATGAAACTTACAAATTAATAGCAGTGCGTAAATTTAAAGTCGACCTTACTCAGCCGCATAGTAGCGTTTTCGCTGATTTTGAAAGCTTCTTTTCTGACTCTTCCTTTTATATGTTGCTACTTCAGTTTCTCGAAGCAAACCCCAGCAGCAGTCCGCTATCATATTAGTATTCCAGCGACCAAGGTACCTCCTCTCCATTCTTTCACATCTTGGTGGAAGCGTTCGCCATTTTCTTCGCTAACAGCTCCTAGATTTTCTGGAAAGTAGTCCAAATGAGAATGAAGAAAGTGCAGCTTAAGGCTCATCGAACACCCCAGTTCTCTCAAATTTTGTAGCATATCTTCGACGATTGTCTTGAAATTTGTGTCTTTATTGTTTCCAAGAAACTTTCTTACTACTTCCTTGAATGACAGCCATGCAACTTTTTCTTTAACACCCATTTTCGTTTCAAACTGGGGATCTTTCATTAGTTTTCGAAAATCAGGACCGACAAATACTCCCTCTTTAATTTTTGCATCGGATAATGCAGGGAATTTGTCCCTTAGGTATTTAAAACATTCCTCTTCCTTAGAGAGAGCTTTTGTAAACTGCTTCATTATGCCAAGTTTGATGTGAAGTGGAGGCAGGAGTACGTTCTTTGGGTCCACAAGGTTTTCTTTCACGACGTTCTTTATTCCAATTTCAAACCTAAATCTTTTCGTCCACTCCTTTTGTAACCAATGCTGGCCTTAGTTTCGACTGTCCCACTCACACAAGAGACAAGGGTATTTGGTGTACCCGCCTTGCTGTTCTAGAAGCATAGAAATCACTTTCAAATCTCCACATATAGTTCACTCATGGTCCTTGTATTTTAAACTTCGACAAAATTATACTCAGATTCTCGTAACGTTCTTTCAAATAAACAGAATGAGCAACTGGTACTGAGGCAAACTTATTGCCATTATGAAGGAGGGCCGCCTTTAGACTTTGTTTGAACGAATCAATAAACAACCTCCACTCCTTTACATCATAGTTTACATTGAACATAATTAACAGCCCAGTGATATCATTGAAGTATTGAAGAAAATCTCTTTCTCTTTTTCTATACCATGAAAATGATGTACCTGGTGCTAATAAATTTTTTCCCTTCAACCTTGAGCCTAACAATTGGGCTGACTCCTACGGTAGATCTAAATCCCTCACAAGATCATTTAATTCTGGTTGTGTAAACAATTGAGGTTCGTTGTTATAACCACTAAACTCTTCACCAGAACTGCTCCCTTCAGTGTCAGTATCATAGAATGTCGCAAAATCATCTAACGAACTTGGTGGAGTTGGTACAGGGACATCAGGACCATGATAAACAGGACGCATTCCGGATGGAAGATTTGGATACGAAATTACTTTTTTGTTTTTCAAGTTATAACCCGCAGCATTGGTCAAGCAAAATTAACAATCATCAATATGATTTCTGGGTTCCCTCCAGACCATAGGCATTCCAAAACGCAAAGATTTTTTTTGCCTTTAAAACACCGTCGAAGTTCTTCTATGCAAATGCAGCAGACTGTGTGTAGAGCCCATGCCTTATCCTGATCACCCAGTTCATACCGAAATATGCCAAATAAACCGTCTTAACGAATGTAGTAATGTTCCGTTTTTGTTTTTTCACTACATAATTACTGCAGATGTAACAATAACTGTCAGGGCTAGTGCGACAACGATGATTAGATATCTTAATGTGAACCCAGTGTTATGTGAAATCGATCGCGAAGAAAAAAATCACTTCAGCACTTTCAGCACGTCTTCTCAAATCAATAAACAACTCAGTACTGAACAGCTAAACAGAAATTTACAGAATGATGCAGCCTAGATTAGCAAGAAAGACAAGTTGAAACATGAGTAAAGAAGTTGTCATTATGCTCTGTGTTCTTCAATATGTTCAGGTTGAATCTAAAAATAATATATATATATATATATATATATATATATATATATATAT
>JABUQX010139767.1:10000-18335 GCA_015478945.1 Trachelipus rathkii
CTAACCGTCGAACTCTTTCATTACTCTCTTTACACTTTCACCATTGCAATGGACACTGCACTTTCCACACATTCTCTCTCTCTCTCTCTCTCTCTCTCTCTCTCTCTCTCTCTCTCTCTCTCTCTCTCTCTCTCTCTCTCTCTCTCTCTCTCTCTCTCTCTCTCTCTCTCTCTCTCTCTCTCTGACATAACCACTATTCTCAATCTTTTTATGCACCTCATTGATAAAGTCTGGAAGAAATTCCTTCATCTATTTTCCCAACTTGTTTTGACTGGCACACTTTGAAATGTCGGCCTTTAATTTTGGCTCTTCCCAACTCGGGTGGTATTTAACAGTACTCAGACCTTTGTGTACCGCAGGGGATTAAAAAAATAGACAGCTAAAGAGACAGATATATTGAAAGTAGATAAATATAGATAAATAGATATATAGATGGATAGATAGATAAATAAATAGATAGAATGAGGTCAAAATATTAATATTAGAACCAAGTGATATTTTCATTAATTTAATTTTTTAACAGAAATATTTTATGGCCGAAATGAGAAAGCAATTTTATGAGCCATTTAATCATAAAAAATGTATTCCTTAAAATAAATTAATTTGTGATTTTTTATTTATTTGGTACCTGACCTTACCTGACCTGACCTAAGCAATAAAATAAATATATTCTTCTGTAAACCGTCCTCTTTCCCGCTCATTTTAATAGTAATTACCAACTGAGTGAAGTTATCATTTCTTTTCTTCTCTCATATATTCATATTCCTTTATCAATACTTCTTTTTATATAACAAATATTTTCTTCTATTTAAAAGTTTATATAATTTTAGCAGCTTTTTTTATATAGTTAATAATAAATTAAAAAAGTACTCATTATAGTTACCTCATAAATATTTGCGACCTGTGTATTTAATCATAGTTTGAATTTGTAAAAGTAATATAATTAATTAGAAATTTGGATAACAGGATTCTATCATTAGTTTTTTCTTACGCCTCACTTATAATCCATGTATTTACTAATCGAACATCGGTTTTTTTCGTCTAATAAATCACACAATATAATTTATACGCTGGTCCTCCTCACATATATATTACCAGTAATCAAATAATATATTCTATTTCGGTAAATATATCTTTTTATACTAATTTCTTTATTGAGTATTTATATTTGACAAAAGAGTGTTCTTTTATTTGACTTCTCAATGCCAGCGACTTTATTTCGATCTATTACTTTGCATTGTATTCATTTTCCTATATATAAGGTGAATATTTAGATCCCTTTCTTTAGCTAGAAATTCTATTTTAGTATAATCTAAATTTATCAAATCATTATGATCATCCTCATTTACGTAATAATTGTAATTCTCAAGTGTTTATTCAAACTACATATATTAAATATTATAATCATAGAATCACATTATAACGTGAGTTGTTTGAGTTATTTATCCTATGTAAATTCGTGTGTCAAAATACTACAAGTTTAGATAAAGATGCAATAACATCTTCAACAACACTCTTTGGTTTAAGTTAGTGAGAACTAGCTATATATCACCGGGTAAACTATTTCTTAGCACAAGAATAAATTATGGAAGTCAACATATTACTGCGATGGGGCTTCGCCTACAAGATACTACCAGACTTGTGCGTTAGATTACTTTTCTTACTCTCAATTGATCGAGGCTTTTACATTGATTGATATTAAAAACTCTTTATATAATATATATTAATTAAGATTTTTATATTATATCCTATTAACCAGTAAATCTTCACTCATTAACCTCAACGACAAACAATTTATCACTATTAAACAATCACTTGCAAAGATATCTGCCCATGGGAAGACTATCATACTGCTCACATATGATTTGAAGACTACCTCTTATAAATTAATAAGAGAGCATAGTTTTAACTAATCTTTTGAGTCCTTAAGTAAAAAAAAAATATTTTTGCGATAAATCAATTCATTTCGTGAACCTTCATTCTGTTCTGCATTTTAGTGAACATACAATATCTCATTATTATATACAATAAGAGATTACTTCTTTCTCATAAAATATATTTTACCTCATCCTATTTTTTTTTCATTTAGTTTTATTTTTTTAAAACTTATATACTTTAATGTTTAAATTTTTACTTTATATTCACATATCTGCCTTTAGTACTCATTCTTATGAATTGTGGGCCCAACTTACGCGTGAATTGTTTTCAAATAGAATAATTGTATCTATATCAGTTTCTTAAAAATTTGTTTAAATTGAATAACTATTGGTAATATTTTACATAAGGGATAATCCAAGTAGCGGCGAATTTAATTGAAGATCCTTCTTCCGTAATGAATGGCAAAGTATCTGGTTTGCTAATGGTTATAAAAATCATACATACCTACAGTGTATCTTTGTGGATGCTTTACTTATAAATATACCTTTGACATATTTCAGACAATTTCTTCAATACATTTAAGTACACATATACCAATTCATTTTCTTACATATTATTACCAAATAATCATTTACTTTCTTTTTTAATTTGTTTTTATCATTTCGTTTATTATATTAATATTTTAATGTTTTAAAATTATATATTTTTTAACTATTTACCACTATATTAAGCATAAATTGTACTATTGATTAGGCTTTTTTAATTTATATCTTTTTAAACCTTTCTTATTATTATTCTTATATATAAATAGATGAAATAGCATAATTTTTACCTTCAAATATAGGCTTAATTATAATAACATACATGTTTTACCAAATACACCATTAGCAAAGTTTTACATACATTTCAAATAGTATAAAAAATTTATTATATAAACAGAAGAAAATGAATGCTCTTTGTAAGTTTAATAATTAATCTAAAGTAGGTCTGGGTTTGAAACATAAAAAACATTTAATACCTTACCGACCAGCTATATACTATACTATAAATCAACGATAAGAAGTATCACAACCAAACAGAAAGAAGAGTGATCGATTCCCACTTCACTATCAATTATTATAATTTTTTAATTTTCTATTTCTCCTCACTTCATGCCGCTTAGATTAACTTATATGATATAAGGTTATATATCACCCTCTAATTAACATTGAATTTTTAAAATCAAAGCTTTCACTCTACTTTATTGAGTTTTAAAAATCATGAAATTAGAATATTTTTAAATTTAATATATTTTATATTCTATGTATTTTTCACAAATATCAAAATATCAGACCTATATTATTTTAAATTTTTGTAGTTCATTATTATAATATTCTAGTATAATATTCTAGTATAACATTCTAGTATCACTTAATCATTTATGTGCTATTTTAATAATTAATCCTTCCATTCTTATAAACGGTTTAACAGCTATAATAACGATTTATTGAGATCTTTTACGGAAACTAGCCGCTTAAATCTTCTTATTAAATATTTTCAATTTTCTATTTTCGAGTTACAGTAAGTAATTAATATATAATTTCTTATACTCAATTATTATCCAATTTGATTCAATTCCTATCTCAGAAATTAAGAGTATTGAATTCTGAGCATCTATAATATTTCTTTCACATCCCTAATTATAAAACCTATTCTCATATATCATGTTCTTCCTTATTCCATTTCATTCTAATATCCTGTATTAGAGAGAGTGTTAAATATGACGATGAGTTTAAGATTTATTTTCTCAAATAAAGAATTTTTTACCAAGCGATAAATTGGAACTAGTTTTTTATCAGCGCAAAGTTTACAAATTATTGTAAGTGATTTATTTGCGAATAACATTCTAACTTTTAGATTATCTATTTCTTTTAATAGCAATTAATTTTAAATCATTTTGATGTGTCATTCTTTCTTTTACATATTAACACAACAAACACATTTATTACCAAATGTTTTTTCAATTTTTTAACAAATAAAAATCAATTACTAATATTATGACCTTAAAGTACTATTTATAATTAAACCCTTAAACATAAATAACATTAATATTGATTTGATTAAAAATGGATTCGTTCATTTGATTTTCCTGGAACTTTATCCATCTAGAATCATTGTAGTACCTGCAGGTATTTCCTTATCTGATTATTATCAGTATTATTACTTTTTGACATGAAAATATTTTTTATTATTAATGAAAAGCCATTAATAAAAAATATACACCACAACACACCCTCCAATCTTTTGCGATTATTTTATTGCCTTTTTCTTTTATTCTATGATTTCACGATACTGATTTCGGCCATCATATTTCACAAGGACAAATTGATTCCTCTTTAGGTGTTCGTTAATAGTATATATAAGGAGCTGTTAAAAATAGTGATTTATAGTTATAATGAAAACTTCTCATAATCAAATCTTATTTATAAAATTTAGTCTTTCTTTCCAATTGCCTAAACAATTTCAAAATCATCACTAATATCAATAAATAGATGGGAAACACTTTACCATTTTCACATTTTTTTTTAAAATATTCTAATACCAGATATTTATCCTTTCGATAAATCTTCTCTTTTAGACATATTATATCATAACAACACTAGCTCCCATCATAATTTCTCTGAAAGATTCTCCATTCCTTTGTTGCATATCACTAAGGGTCATACAAATGTTTGTTACTCTTTAAGATTTGAATATAAATTTCAAATATATACATACCTGTACTTTATATTTTCATTAATTAATATTATATATCCCATACTTCTAATGTGACTACCTCTCTGTGAATATATCATGTGTCTTCTAGATCTCTCAATAGCTCATATTTTTTCTTCTTCCTTTTAATAATGTGTTTTTGTCCCTAATCGGAGTCAGCACGGGGGAACTGATGTGCACTGTGAAGTGGTGGTTATAATTTATATAACTTTGTGCTATTTAGTTTATTTTTTTTCTTCTATTGTATACTTTTATATATATCCAAATTCTATTTAATTCACTTAAATAAGTATTTCCTCAATATGATTATCCTTCCATTTATATATTCCACTTAAATTCATGGTAGATTGATTTAAGGTCATTTTTTTTCATATTCTTTATTATTAATTGGTTTTCATCTTTTTCTTATAATATTCTAACATATAGAACAAGCTCAACCTCTAGATCTTTGGAAAGAACCATTTGGTTCCATTGTTATGAATAAAAAACGATTTTGATTGATACTCCACTACGGTATTTCTTTCTTCTTTTTTTAAGCTGATTCATATTGCCCCACATGCGCATTCAAGTAGAGTGTATAAAATTATAAAAAAATGATTAAAGTGAAAGAAAATTTTTATTTTTAACTCATTTTGTTCTCTCTATATTTCCAATAGAAATGTTCCGCACTCATATTTCATGTGAATGATATAGTTACGTTAATTTACAGTATTTAGTCAATATTTTTAATGATTTTGTTTTGAATCTGATTTTTAAATTTTTTTATTGTCATGTTGTCATATTGTAAATTTTCAAATATAAAAATTTTAAAATAAGATCTTATATTTTTGCTGTAATTTTTCCTTTTCCAATTAACGAATTCCGTATCTCAGCTTAAGAATATCTCTTTCTCTAAAATATTGCATTCAGTTTATTCTCATATTTGATGGTTTATGCTATTTTATATTGATACTAAGTAAATTAGTTTAATAATATTTGTATTGAGTTAATAATCTCATGATGTTGGGTACATGATTAACGCTACTTAACATTAAACTTTTGTAATAAAACTATATAAACGACCAACACATCTTAAAATGAGTATACCATTATAATTAAATAATAATTTCTTTATCACTAATAGTTATATATTATCTTATAATATAATTTTACTATTATAGAAAGTAGAGTATAAAAATTATAATGTATGAAGTGAGAACAATCAATTTTTTCAATAAAATTAATATAATATAGTTAATTATATATTAATATATATATATATAGATATAATATTAAATATATATATATTAATATATATTATATTTATATATATTTATATATGATAAATATATATAAATATTAATCCATTAATTAATATAATATATTATTATATATATATATTTAAATATATTAATTTATAATTAAATAATATATCATAAGATATATATATAATTATACCCTATTATATCGATATTAAGCAAGACCCAAAGTAAGTTTATTATTATTATTTATATATAGCAGTTTATATATATATATAAGTATTTGGTTTATATGAAGTAAAGAAATTTTTTAGGGTTTTTTTTTTTTTTTTTTTTTTCTTTTTATCTAATTAAAATAGTAATAAAAATGCTCTAATTAAAGTATATATCTAACGCATTCTAATTATGTATTTATTTACTAAATCTATAGGAGGAAAACATCCGTAACTCGCTTTTAAAAAATCATAACGTCAAAATGCAAGTACGTTATTTAAAAACTAAAAACTTAATTTCGTTTCTTGAAAAAAAATCCTATCTAGAAAGTTTATATAAATTAAGTAAATAAATTTTTTATTTCGAGATTAGTTCCAAAGTTATATATATTAGAAGTAGGATGGAATAAGCTAACTCAAAACAGTTTTATCTTCAAAAATTTTAAACCTATAAATTTATAATTCACGTTCATATATAACATTTAATCAATATTATATTTTTTCACAATTTAAAATTTCTGATTTAGACAACATTGTGTTAATAGCACAGTGGACTGCAGCGATCTCCAAATTTTTAGATGGCCTACCACTAGGACGGAAATAATTATAGAGTTGTGACTCTTCCTATAATTAATATGATATAAATATAGATAATAAAGGTAAAAACAATATGATTAAAATTTCAAGAGAATCTAATATTAGAAAATTATAATCATTACCTAATTCTACGTTACCTAACCCATGTGTATACTCTATAATACACTCGCAAGTGAATTCGTAGACCAAACTACTGTATTTGGCATAACAGATCTTCAAAGTAAATCAACTGCGTAAAGAGGACTGTGTTTCGAATATATACTATATATTATTATATATAATATTATATATATTATATATAAATAGATATAACCTATTAATATATATATATATTTATATATTAATTATATATAATATATATATATATAATTTAATAGTATAGTATAATATATTATATATATATAATTGGGGCTATAGATTAAACATTAGCAAATCTAATAGATTAATTGAGAGTAATGGGGTTTTATATTTTAGAGTGAAAATACCACCATTTGTAACTGTTTATTGGATTTACTAGAATAACTTGATCCACTTCATGTTCACAAATAATAATTGGAAAGTTTAATAAATATTAAAAGTACAATTTGATATAAAGAAACACCAGATTGCAACACAATAATGTATACAAGATACAGTTAATTATCAAAATTAACTTTTAGAAATATGTGGAGCAGGACGCAACATTCTAGCGCGTCCTGCTCCAGCATGTTAAGCAAGCCAGTCCTGATGCTGGCTATCAAATGCCATCGCACCTTCCATTCAAAATCTCGCTCCTTCCCTTTATGGGGATTGGCTTCTCTAAACAGAATTTCTTATATAATAGTTCGGTTGGTAACAGTTGAAAGGGTTTAAAGAAGTTTAACATACGTACACATGGGAAGTAATATGTCCGCTTCCCTTACGCACAAGTGTACAGGATCTTAGGCACACAATGCTAGGGCTTACAAGCTTTGCGTTGAATTACTTCTTAACATTTATTAGATCCATAATTTTTGGTTGAACCTGGCTGTTTAAGAGAGATGGATAGCCTTAATAAACACTTCAGTGAGCGAGGGTTTAATCGATATTAATATATCTACTTCACCCGAAGCTCTGAGAATTAAAAAAATACATGCATAAGAAACGATAAAGGGAAGACAAAACACAATGAACAGTAAAATGACAAAAATTTTAAATTATTAGAGCTTGTCCACAAGGACATTTTATAAATACAAGTATTCGTCGTCACAGCCAAAAATTCAACTTATCCCAAAATATTTTTCAATTTTCTACTCCATTTTTTATCTTCAGTTTGGGCAAAGGGCCTAAAGTTTTGAATTGTGAGTTGTGCAATTTTCGCAGGAGTCCGGAGTCGGAGTCGAGGTCAGAAAATTCTGTGCAAGTGGAATCGGAGTCGAAAATTCCTGTGTAAGGGGAGTCGGAGTTGGAGTCGAATTTTATAGAACTATTATTATTATTATTATTATTATTCATTATTCATTTATTTTATTATTATTATTATTATTTATTATTATATTATTATTATTATTATTATTATTCATTTATATTATTTTATTTTTTATTATTATATTATTATTGAACTGCTACATAGTTATATTTATTAAAATGCTGTTTTATAATAAAAATGAAAATAAATTGGCAAGAAAAAAATTGTTT
>JABUQX010139769.1:0-7500 GCA_015478945.1 Trachelipus rathkii
GAACTTGCAATAACTCTGCTCGTTTGGAAATGGAGTTTCTTCGGCGGCTTAGTCAGCTGCTCTCCTGGTCGTTTCTTCAGCTGCTGACACAGCTGCCTCCGCTGCGAAAACTCCCTCTACCGAACTTGCAATAACTCTGCTCGTTTGGAAATGGAGTTTTCATTTTGGCCGCTTCTTCAGCTGCTGCCGCGCGTTCATCAGTCACTACCTCTCAGCAGCAGTCGTTTCAACCTCTACCGAAACCTCAATCACAATGCGGTTTGGAAATGTTGAGCGACGTCTAAAGCTGCAGCTGTTGAGATGTAGTGTCTGTTGCTTCGCTAGCTTCAGCTGATAATGTTGCTGGTTTTGTGGCCGATGTTGCAGTCGTCTCTCCCTCTACCGAACTTGCAATAACTCTGCTCGTTTGGAAATAGAGTTTCGACTGTTGCCTGTAGCTTCCGTCTCCGTAAATTCTGGTTTAGGTGGTTGTAGCAGCAGCAGCAGTAGCAGTTGCAGCGTTCTCCCTCTACCGAACTTGCACTAACTCTGCTCGTTTGGAAATGGATTGGGCTGCTCAAGTTGCCAAATTGTTGCTGCTTCTGCTGTTACTACTGCCGGCCGCTTTTACGGTTTCAGTTGCTGCCGGTTGGTTGAGAAATACGGGTTTGAGCGTGTAAGAAGGAATTGCTCGCGACACGAGTTTCTTTTCGCAGGAAGGGTTTCGTGACGGTGCGCGTGTGGAACGCATTGATAACGTCTCATCTTAGGAAAAAAAAAGAGGATATTGCTGCTGCTGCTGTTGGTCGCTTTGTGCGTGCGCTGGTGCCACTTGTGGAACTTTTCTCTCACTCTTTTTACTAAAAGTGAGAGCGATCGCGCAAACAATTGCTTGCAATTTCCTTCCTCTTTTCTTTTCTATCTTCTCGCTTTCGGACGGGCTGCTGTTGTTGAGCGTGCGTAACGTAACTGAAACGCAATGGTCATCACCTAGACTTCTTTCGCTCCCTTTGGTTGATAGAGAGACCATTTCGAGGGAAGGATGCCGGTGCTATTACTGTAGCTGCTGCTGTTGCTACTGTGTCGCCTTTCGAAAGGGATGCACGATCGGGTGCGGCGGGCGTTACCCAATCAGGCGTTTTCCCACTCCGCTTCTTGAAAAGAAGGGTGTGCGGAAAATTGCGTGTATTGGTGTTAGCGCCGTAGTTGCCAAAGTCGCTCCGATTGTTGTTCTCCTTTCGACAAACGCAAAGGGGCGCATAGTGGCTGCTGCATCAGCATAAAAATTTGTATCAGTAATAGCGTCGGTGTCTCTCTTTCTCGAAACAGGTTTTTGAGGGGACGTTAACAGAAGTCTGGTGGTGCCATCTCGAATTAAGTTTCGTTTCGTGCGCTGTGTTGCCGGACCGGCAGCAGCCTTGAAAAAAGAAAGAGAGATAGAAGGAGGGGGGGAAGAGGAAGGAAAATTTGCGCGACGCTCTCATGACAAAACGCTGGAGATGAGGGAAGGTTTGTTTGTGGTATTAGCGCATAAGCATTGTGTTGCCGGATGGCGACCCGCAGTAGTAGTAGCTATCCTGAGAATGAGACGTTGTGTTTTGTTAGTTCCTCGCGTGCGCTCCGTCCGTTTCTCTTTCCACTGTTGCCGAATGCGAAAGAAACTCAAAGTGCACGCTTTGTCGCTCGTCGTATAATAGCGCATATCAGAGAGCCTTTTCGCGTAGTCCATGAGGCAGAGAGTTACTTATCATCTTTATGGTGGTAAGTTAGTGCACGACGGTATTAGTAGTCGCTGTTTAATCCGCTGCTGCTAATGCTGCTGCTGTTGCTGCAATGAATTTTGTTGCTCGGTCGGTGGTATTCGTGTTAAATGGGGGTGGCGTCACCTGAAGAACGCTAACGCAGGAAATTAACCTAACGAATATCACCGTACTATGCAACCCTCATCATTGCAAAAGCAGCAGCAGCTAATAGGCAGCAGGGAGAATACGTCGCTACCGTAGTGGTGATGGGAAAATTATTTCCTTTGCTGCACTTTATTGTCGGCGGTATATCTCTTGATCGGGGGTGGCGTCACCTGAAGAACGCTAACGCAGGAAGATCAATAAAAGAGGTATATCATCACAGTATTAGTGTCAGCAGCCCTACAGTAAGCGGCGGCAGCGACGCCGTTCTTTCTGCCATCCTCTGGATATTACGAATTGTGCCTAAACCGACCTTGCTTCAGGAGAGAGTACCCGCATAACTTAAGCATATAAGTACGCGGAGGAAAAGAAACCAAAAGGGATTCCCTTAGTAAGGGCGACTGAAAAGGGAGGAGCTCAGCGCGTAGGCTGCAGGGCCGAAAGGTCCTGTGAGCGATGCCGCGTATGGGAGTAATCGTGTGGAAGCCGATCCGACCCGAAGTGTTTGTCGATTGCAATCCCGCTGGCCATAGAGGGTGTTAGCCCCGTAGGGTCGTTGCCTCGGTTTTCCACGTCGGTTGCTCTCGAGAGTCGGGTTGCTTGGAAATGCAGCCCTAAGCAGGTGGTAAACTCCATCTAAAGCTAAATATCCCCACGAGACCGATAGAGAACAAGTACCGCGAGGGAAAGTTGAAAAGAACTTTGAAGAGAGAGTTCAAGAGAGCGTGAAACTACCACGAGTCTAAAGCGAATGAGCGTTCGTACCCGAACTGGTCCGGCTTCAAATTCCTCCTCGATAAAGTTAAACGAAGCTGATTTGGTCGTATAAACGTTTAGTTGATATACGTAATTACCCGGAGATTATTTCTTTATCGGGGATTTTACCTCACCGGAGTTTCGATGGTCGCCGACGTTTTCAGGCAGCGAGCAGCGAAGGGGTGAATTACACTGCTGGCACTCGAATAAGTAGGTGCACCCTATTATAGTATAGCTGGTCAAGGATCAGGTTCGCGGAAGTAGACAGATGGTTTCGATTGGTCAAACGGGCGTGGAAGAGAGAACGCCGAGTTGAACCATGGATACTCTTGAGTTCATCTCCTTTTAAGATTAGGGTGGCGATAGGTCAATCAAAACCGCTTGTAGTGTTGCTTGATACGATATGAGTCGCAAGAGCCGGAGGTATTCCTGGAGAGATTTGGCGGGGCCGCGCCGCAGTATAGAGACGGTATCAAACTTGAGATGGGACCTTCGGGCAGTACGATGGCGAAAGAGGTAAAATTGTAGAAGAAAAGGTATAGGGTAGCAGATATCTTGTGAGCTAAGAGTGTGTTTGAATTAATACTAACGAGGGCGTACGCACTCATAGAGGCGACAATCCCAGATGAGAGCATCCGGCAGTCAGCGCCTTCCTTGAAGTAGGGCCGAAGATGTATGGCGCAGTCGTTGGTCCATCCCACTCAACTTGATAAATACGCTCAGCGAGTCGTCACCGAATGTATACGGATTGTAGTTTGGCTGAATACATAGCTTCTCCTGATCCCGGTCTTGATAAACATCAGGACCTAAAGAAGTTTACTCATAAATTATGCGAAGTTCAAATGGGCTGTCTAAACCCCAAGGTAGATAATACGTAATAAAGTGATCCTTTTACATATAGGGACTGATTACGTGTTCGGGGTGCGTGCGTAAGTATATAGTATTTAATCTAGGTAGCCGGTGTGATCGCCTCTTATAACGTTTATTTCGGTCAGGTGAGTTGGGTTATTATGCCTTGGTACTCTACCCGCCGATTACATAACCACTATTACCTGTTTGATGAGCTGAGCTCATGGTCAAGCCGGGCTCCCGCAGCCGCTCCTTCATCGCTGTTAAATGTCACTAATACGTACGTAATATACTATGACTTAGCTCCCGTATTTTACCTCACCAACATAATTATGACAATATTTTTTTTTAGTCTTGTTCTTTCCAGGGGACGGGGTCACGTACGTGGTCTGCATAGTTTCTAGAGCTCCAAGGGATCAGGCTCCTCAGTTATATATGAAGAGGTATGATGAGTAGCGACCTTTAGGGAGGAGACCGTCCCGAGCGCGATAACGTATTCGCGGTGGATACCAGGAACTTGAATAATGTTTTTAGATTAGAATGCGTCGAAAGATCGGTAGGATCGCTACTATGCCTCGTACCAGTATTGGAGGGGAAACGGCTCTCCGAGTGGAGAGAACGCCGACTGGGAGGATGACCTGTGGCAGGATCGAGAAGTTGCAGAGGAATCACAGACTATGATGAGTCGAATAGGTACTGATACATGAGAGCGATGAGAGAAAGAAGAAGAGAGAGGTGCGGAGAAGAAGCACTATGTATTCGAATACCAATCCTAGTATAGGTGAGTAATCCGGGTAGATGTACGGACGAATGCAGATATAGTCACTCCGTCGCAGAGGAGATGACTTCATAAGCTTGGGTGGGCCTCGAAGTATCTGTCCGGTTATCTATTGAGACAAGTACTATAAAATTCTTCATTACAGGTAAAAGAAGTGAATGCATTAGGGGTCAGATCGCTTTGGTTAAAGAATCATAGGGAAAAGGTACGAACAATTCTAATTAATGGCGCTTTCAGTTCGCCCATCTCGTAACATGGACATATCATCAAACCGCGGGATGAAGAATGGAAAAAAGAAGGACGAGTTCATTTCTTTTCTTCGAATATGACACTGCGAGAAGAATGTAGATCATATGCGCGAAGTAGCAGGAAGTATGGTATCTAAGTGTGGTTGATGATTGGGCATAGATATTTTGAGTAGAGACGGAGTGGGAGGGAGAAGAGCTGGGTGGACAGAACATAGTGCGCTAAGGACAGTATGAAGAGGAGGTAGTGAAGTGATTGAAAGACCGAAGAGTGTCGGATGTTAAGTTTTGCGTGGCTGGAAGAGAGATAGCGATCGAATGATCAATGAATGGTTTTTTTTCACGAAGGGACTCACATAAGGTTCGCAAGGTATAGATGGAACAGATAACACGGAGCATGACAATGCGATCAGAGAGATCAATTGAAAGGGCGTTGGTCGCTCCAGACAGCTACTATGAGATTACGCGTCTGATAGGGCTCAAGTGGAAGATATCGGCAAGTCGAAGGTTCACAAAGTAATGAGTAGTCGTGCACGATAACCATACTACCTGCCGGGTAAGCCGGCTATCATAGCGATTCCTGATAATAGAGTGGGTGGGGCACTGGCGACTCTAGATAGAAAGGCAGACACAGATCCCCGGATATACTCGAAGAACAGTAGAAATGCGTGTAGTGGTGGAATCAACTGAGGACGGACACTTGTCCGTTATACTCCTTCACGGGAGGGGGGACCGTCCCGGATATTGTAGGGATGGATTAGGGTCTCGAAGAAAAGAGAAATACTACTTCTAGAACGAGTAAAAATGAGAGAGGTGGACACGGCGAGGCGTGAGTAGCGACATTAGACAAGGAAGCGCTCTACGCGAGATAAGGAGCTGGAGAAGCGCACCGAGTAGAGTAGAGACGCAGAAGACAGGTACTCCCAGGATGGAGAGTCTCTAGAAATCTTGGGGTGCAAGGTAGAGTGGATATGGAGGAACAGAGGAAAAGACGATCAAACAAGTGGTGGACCTGAAGAAGTGAGGAGCAATAAAGAGGAAAACGTGAATTGATGACGGAGAGATGGATGCCTGAAAATAGTATCCGAGTACAGCACTGACAGAGAGGCCTGGGCAAGGGTAGTTCGCTCGCGAGGGCAAGATAATGAACTTGCGGGTAGTAGTTAGTAACGAGGGAGAGTAGATAAGATAGAAGAGCGCGCTTGCTCATAGACGAGAGGCGAGCTGTAGAATGCATTGGTGATTAGAGTGGGACGAGAGAGCCAGGAAGAGGAGAGGAAGGTTTTAAGTATCTGTAAATAAAGCCAATATCACGACAAGAGTAATAGATTAGTACGACGATTGTGGCATTTCTGTCAAGCTCACGGCAGCTTGGGATAGTTACGGCTATGTTGGGAAGCACTCAGAGTGGAGACACAGCACATAAGGAGATGAGACGGGTACAACAGTCTGTTGAGTGGCTGACACGTGAGACGACAGCAGTCGAGCTGACACTCAGCAGAGCAGTGGGTATGGGGATCTGAGGTGATGAGATGAACTGTTTCGAGCTGCGCACGACGGCATGCTTGAGGACGTTAGTGGTGTACGGTGAGTATACTGAATCTTATGCGTAAGAGTTTATAGCGTATATGTTTCGAGGGAGACGAGTGAGAGAGACGCGTAGAGGCCAGGCGCGCAGGAGCTAGGGGACTAACCAGTTTAGTAGAGATGTAAGTGAAACAGCAGAGGGAGGGCGACGAAAGGCATTGAAATGTAAATGTAGTGATGACTTGAAGAGACTTTGTATCTGAATAGGTGTTGGAACGTTTGCTGACATGCTACAGATCATGTTATCGTGATAGAGATGTCATTCTCTTATGTTCTGATGTCTGATATTCGACGAGTCAGAAGTGAGGGCAGGATACAGCACCTCAGGCAGCCACGCTGCCAGGCCAGCATAGGCAAGAACTCACAGGAAGGAACTATACAATACTTAGTTAGCGAGTGGCCGGCGCCGATGAAGCCGCATCGTGACCAGCACGATCAGCGTGAAGAAATAGTTGCTTTATGGGCATGGAGAACATAGTCTTGAGGAATAGTAGTAGAGGCCAGACTGTTACGCGAGCCATCTTCATCGTGATTTTATGAAACTGTATATACCAGAAGCCCTGTACTCGTGTTCGCTTCGGGTGGCAGGGGTGCTCAGCCATATGCATGCGAGTCGTCTCAAGATAGTTACGCAGACTAGGAATGAGAAACAAGGTATGTAGGGTGGGAGATGCTGCGCCGAGGAGACACGAGGCAGTCAGTGAGCAGCGGTGGTAATGGCTGGCTGTTGCTACTGGTCTTTACTCAGGCATCTCTCGCACGACATGCTTTCGATATACGATGTGTTATTGAGACGCTGCTTTGTGTGGTTAGAGTGCTCTGTGTAGTGAGTCTCTGTCGCAAAAGTCTTGGTTTATGATCAATGTTCACGCAGAGTGGCTGCAGGAGTAGTATGGTACTAGTCAGATTGTTTCACACGACGAAAAAAATAGATGCTAGCGAATGGTGAAACGATATTATAGGGGGAAATAACTCTGTCTAATAAGTATTCCGGACATAGGGCGACGGGAGACCAGATAAACGGATAATTATAATGACTGTTGGGGAGCTGTGGCACAGACATGCGATGCAACAAAAAAAAAAAAATTAAAGGGGGACACCTGAGTAATTTTTTGGGGGTTTCCGGGGAGACAGAGTGTTGCGCGGGGGGTAGGGCGCGGGGGAGCTGTGGTGGCGGTCCGGGGAGGAGCTTGCTCTTTTCTTCATAAGGCGCCGCGGGTCCTGGAATCATTTCGATAGGAGAAAGGACTTAGACATACGTGGTCGTCCGAAGAGCGTCGCATTTGTTGCGGCGTCCCGCGTGCCGTTGCCGGTCCTTGAAACTGTGGTGGAGGGTGTGCTCTACTTACGAGTCCAATCTTCGCGCCTGTCCGTACCCAGAACCGCATCAGGTCCCCGAGGT
>JABUQX010139769.1:12500-20000 GCA_015478945.1 Trachelipus rathkii
ATTATGCTCTATATGGTTACAGAAAATTATAATAATTTATTAATTAAGTGAATAACTATTGTTTAAATAGATCATTATTATTTATTATTATTATTTATTATTATTAATTATTATTATTTATTATTATTATTATTATTTATTATTATTATTCGCTTTTTACTTATTATTTTTTTTATTAATATTATTATTATTATTATTATTATTATTATTATTATTATTATTATAATTATTATTATATTACTAACTTTATACAATACATTATGTACTGCCAATTTTATTATTAATACCATTATCATTATTAATATTAATAGATATCTACTCTAATATTTGCATATCAATAATATCAAACAATGTTGAAGAAGATCGGCTAGCTAGGCTGCAAGTGACGCACATTGAGATAATTAATCTCTACGTTATTAATAAATAATTATAAATTTTTAAAATATGGATAATATTGGGTATCACTAAATTTCCAATAAATGTATTCATTTATTGCACAAAGTTTACATAATGAAACTTAAATAGATAAAAATTTTAAAAGTACATGGGAATCGAAAAAATTTGGTCAATGATAGTAATGCAAATTGCAATTTTTGAATAAAAGTTTAAAAACTTAGTTAATCCAATGATTTTATCTTCGCAGTAAATACATGTATAGCTGGATCATCGTTCCAAAACTGGAAAACTATTAATTAAGCCCTAAACTGACTGAAAGTACCGCGTTACAATGTAGCGAGTACGTAAACGCTTAAAAATTTTAAAAATGTACGATGTACGATAACGCTACCCTTTTTCTCTCAAGTAACGAGTAACGGTAACGCTTCTAACTCAATTTCAGTCATGTAACGAATGTCCCATCTCGCCTATATATATATATATATATAAATATATATATTATATATATATATATATATATATTAATATATAATTAATATATAATATATATATATATTATATATATTATATATATATATATATATATACTATAATAATATATATATATATTATATATATATGTATAATATATATATATATATATATATATAATAATATATAATATATATATATATATATAATATATATATATATATATATATTAATATATATTATATATATATTATAATATATATATATATATATATATATATAGTATATGTGTGTGTGTGTGTGTGTGTATGAATCCAAGGGTAAGAGTTCAAACCCACTTAGGGCCATTATGACACAAGTCGAAAAGAAAGCCTAGCCCTACAGCACCCTTTATACCTTTTAGTAAGAACAAGCCGAAGTCAGAATATTCCATCCTAGAACATAACGGGACAGAGACGGACTCTCACAATGGCTTATCTTCAATGTATGGTTAATCTCTTGGCCGAGGTAGGCCACAACCATACCCTCTCACAAAACCACCATTCCTCCTATTGTGCCTTTCTTTTCGCCTCTGACAAACTTACATTTCTCTCCTCAGGCATTCCTTTACTGACTCAATCCACTTTTTCTTCGGTATCCCAGTCGGTCGATTTCCAACACACTCACCACTATACATCCGCTTAACCAACCGACTATCATCCATCCTTTCCACATGACCAAACCATCTCAACGTACTTTCATTTATTTTCTCATTTAGCCCTTTCTTCACATCACACAACTCTCCAATACGTTCATTCCTCATTTTATTAATTCTTCTCACACCTAACACGCCCTAATTGTCCATCTGGACACATTGTACTTTAGATCTATAACCTCTTGTTCCAGACCATAGTCTCACTACTATATATTCTTTGAAGTAACAACATTCACTCGTGTAAAACTGGCGCACTAAGACTAAGTCCTTTTACATGCCGGCTATTTAATTTTGCATCCTTCCTTCCCTGTGCCATTCACAACTTTCATATTACACTCTTCATCATTCTTTCCCTTTTCATCCAATATATATATATATCCTATATATTTAAACTCAGTCACAGCTGCTCACCATCTAAGATAACTTCACGAGGACTGTCTCACTCACAACCATAAACTTACTCTTATCTACGTTTGCTTTCAAACCCCTCCTTTTACTTGCCAAATCTCTCTACTAATCCTTTCAAACTCTCTTCAGATTCCAGAAACAAATCATCCGCATATAATGGGTAGGGCACTCACTCTCTTCCATTCTCCATCTTTCTAACACCATTTCCTGCCACCCTTGCCTCTAATTCTTTCACAACTGTCCATATAAATTGAATAAACAAGGACATAACATTCTGCTTTACTCCGCTATTTATATTATTAATGATCACTCAACACATTTATTCTTACACAAGCTACATCTCCATACAAACTTTGATTCAATTTCTACCACACCTATTTCTTTCTAAACACCATATATCACTAACACCTGCCATAGAGATTCCCTATTAACCTATCATACGCCTGTTTGCAAATCCATAAAACCTAAATACAACTTATTCTTCTTCTCCTTTTCTCCAATCATTTGTTTCATTGTTAAGATCAGTCACATTCTCCATCTCTGGCTTTTGTTCTTCTAAATCAGTCCTTCAGTCACTCGACACACTCTTTCAACCAAAATACCGCATATATCTTCCCTACAACACCCAATAAACTAATTCCCCTATAACAATTTCTGCAGTTCCACATATCTCCCTCACCCTTATATCAGGGTACTATTACCTCTCTCTTTCCGTCCCTGCTATAATACCTTCAATAACGCTTTGTTACTAACCAAATCAATCAATCATCATCGCCTCCGTTCTTAATCATTTCATCAGTAATTTCATTATGCAGAGATTTTACCATTCTTCAACTCTCCTCTACCCGCTCACTACCTTATGGCCCTCATCTAAAATACCTATTCCTTCTTTTCTCAAAGTCCTTTGCATTATCACCTCCTCATTACTGTAAATGTTATACAGATTTCAAAGTGTTCACTCCCTCCTAGCATCCATTCATCAGTTACAAAAGCAGCATCCTATTCATTATTCTAAGCAGATTCCCCTTGTTCTCATTCTTAACCTTTCGCGCTTCCTTCCAGAAGAGCTTCCTATTCCCTTGTAAGTCCCATTCATCCTCCTTCAAACTGTTCATTTAATTCATTTTCTCCTACCTACCTTTTAGTATTTCTTCTTTCCTCCTTATATAATTCCAAGCATCTTTCTTTTGAAACTTCATCTTGGCTTTATTCTTTACTTCTTTTCTTTTAACTGTATCCTCTTCATTCCACATCTCAACAATTAACATTCTTACTTCTTACTTTAGTGCATCCACTTACTTCCTTTGCCGGCTAACAACTGCTTCACTTCATTTAGCTAGATTTTGTTCAATTCAACTTGTTTATCAACTGGTTTGCAGGCTGTAAATACTTATCGCCTTACCTTGTTCACTTAATTTCTCCTTTTCTTAATTTACCGCTTCCACTCTAATGCCTTCCTCTCCATCAAGCCCCATAGCAACTACGTAAAAACAACATAATGACCGATAATTCCATTCCTAACCCTCCCACCGACTTAACATCCAACACATTCTTCAACAACTCCTTCTTCATAAACACAAAATCAATCATACTTTTCACTTCGATGCCATCTCTATCTACACCATTTATTCCCAAAGTGGTCTATATAGACCCCGGGTCTACAAAAAACCTGGGTCCACGAAAGCCTTCATGGGGTCCATGAAGGATGTAAATGGGGAGATCAACGATAGTGGATCTCATTTAGCATTATATATTAATTAAATTAAATTAGTAGTATATTTCATAAAATTGTGTAAGTTGTAGCTTTTCGCTTTGTGGTCGCAATATACTTTGAACTTGTAAAAACTTGCACATAATGATATACCAGTATCATCATGTCACACACATACGCGCAGTAGAAATTCTTCGCGAAGACAGCGCAATTCCCTATGTACCTTTTATACAACAAAGTTTTAAGCAATGACGCTATGAAACCATCTAAACTGGAGGATCATCTGAGAAGATGTGACCCTCATAAAACAGGTAAAGATTTGAAATACTTTCAAACACTTAAAGATAAAATTCAGAAGAGACCCACGGTGGACAGAATGTTCGCTTCGACGTCACAAAGAGACGATGATGGTTTGCGGGCGTCTTACAATATCTCACTACTTTAGCAAAATCCGGAAAACCACATACTATCGGAGAAAAGTTAATTTTGCCAGCCATTGAAGAGTTTTAAAAACTATTTTACACAAACCTGCATCTGATATCATTAAAAGAATTTCTTTAAGCAACAACACAGTTGAAAGACGTATTGATGAAATGAGTTATGATATTGAGAGCTTCTTGTGTAATGATTTGCAAACGACCCATTTCTCTATACAGCTGGACGAGTCAACTTTACCTGGTAATGAAGCATTATTATTGGCATATGTTCGTTTCATTATGGATCAAGAAATCTACGAAGAACTGCTCTTCGCGAGAACTTTGACAACCGACACTAAAGGCGAATCAATATTTGATGTTTTGAAGGATTACTTCATAGAAAAAACAATCCACTTATCAAATATAATATCAGTAACTACAGATGGAGCACCTGCCATGTTTGGGCGTTATTGTGGATTTATAAGCTATTTAAAACAAAATGTACCCGGGGTGTTAGCAATACACTGCGTCATCCATCGACAACATTTAGTTGCTAAAAATCTGAATGTTAGATTGCATGAATCTCTTCAATTAGTCATTCATGCAGTAAACCGAATCCGAAACAACGCGTTGAATACGAGGTTATTTGCGAAGTTGTGTGAAGAAAATGACGAGAACTTTCACCAATTACTCCTTCACACTGAAGTACGCTGGCTGTCAAAAGGCTTATGTTTGACAAGATTTTTTGCACTTTTTGAGACTATTTTAGAGTTTCTGGATGCTAAAGATCCAATTTTAAAAGAAAATTTAATCAAGTGGGAACCAGACATTGTCTATTTAACAGATTTGTTTACTAAATTTAATGAGGTTAACTTGCAGTTACAAGGTGACAGTCTAAATTTGATTAAAACAAAGTCCATCATTTCAGCGTTTCTTGCCAGATTTAAGCTAATGAAGCAAAACATTGGACGGCGAGAATTTTCCCAGTTCCCCAATTTGTCACAGACAAACTGTCAGGAAGACGACGTTTCAACCTACGTTCAACTTTTAAATGCCCTCTATTCAGATTTTGAAACTGGGTTTGAGGATGTTTTCACTATGGTAATACCACAGTGGATAATCAATCCATATGGTGACATTGAAGAAACGGATGTCATATTACAAGAGGAACTGATCGGAATAAGCACTAACGAAGAACTTTAGGTACAGTTTAGAAATGGATATCAGCAATTCTGGCTTCAAAAAGACATACCTGTTACTTATCCCGTATTATGGAGTATCGCGAGAAAGTTTTTAATTGCTTTTCCATCCTTATACCTAGTGGAAAGGGGTTTCAGCGCGGTTGCCAATCTCCTAGCAAAAAAAAGAAACAGACTGGACATCATTAACCGAGGAGATTTGAGATTAAACCTAACTAAATTGATGCCAAATGTTGAAACTTTATTATTAAGGCATCAGGTTCATCCTTCCCACTAAAAGCATTTATTTTTTGCTTAGTTATTTTATGTAACAGATACTAACAACCTACGTTAAACATATAAAATACCCTCTATTCAGATTTTGAAACTAGGTTTGAGGATGTTTTGACTATGGTAATACCACAGTGGCTAATCAATCCATATGGTGACATATAAGAAAGGGATGTCATATTACAAGAGGAACTGATCGGAATAAGCACTAACGAAGAACTTTAGGTACAGTTTAGAAATGGATATCAGAAATTCTGGCTTCAAAAAGACATACCTGTTACTTATCCCGTATTATGGAGTATCGCGAGAAAGTTTTTAATTGCTTTTCCATCCTTATACCTAGTGAAAGGGGGTTTCAACGCGATTGCCAATCTCCTAGCAAAAAAAAGAAAAAAAAGAAAAAAAAACCAGACTAGATATCATTAACCGAGGAGATTTGAGATTAAACCTAACTAAATTGATGCCAAATGTTGAAAATTTATTATTAAAGCATCAGGTTCATCCCTCCCACTAAAAGCATTTATTTTTTGCTTAGTTATTTTATGGAACAGATACTAAATTTTAATTTGGTTCGTTTTAATTTCAATTTAATTAATAAATGTATAAGAATTAATGTACATCCTTTTCCATTAATGATTTCCTTCTTCAAATTAATAATTTAACCCCTTCTATCAAATTTACTTACGAAACACAAGTTGATGGATGCATTCCTTTTTTGGACATTCTAATTATACAAACAGGAACTTCTTTATCTTTTAAAGTGTATCGCAAGCCAACACATACCAATCAATTGCTCCATTATTTTTCTTCTCATCCTCTTCACATTAAAAATAATGTTATTTTTAACATGTTTTTGAGATCTTTCAATTATTGTGATCCTCCATATTTGAAGCAAGAAGTTGATTTTATCTTTCGTACATTTAGAAACTTAGCCTATCCAAAATTTTTAATTCATAAGAAGTACAAACAGGCTTATTCTAGCTATTTGGGATTAAGGGAACAAATTCCTTTTCTAAATGATAACGTTAAAGTCATCCCATTCTCACCTCAACTAATTGACATTAAATTTATGTTTAAACACCTATTTGACATCACTATAGTATTCAGTTTTCCGGATACCTTATCACAAATTTTGATAAATAATAATACGACTAAATTTGAAAAGACTGGGGGCGTTTACAAAATTCCTTGTGGATTTTGTAATGATTCATATTTCGGTGAAACGTTGAAGACCCTGAAGGTCCGATTAGAACAACATAGGGGTGAGGTTAGAAGAGGAAATGACCAAAATGCCATTTTTAGACATCTATCACAGAATGAGCACATCATTAATTGGGAAGGTGCAACTTTTTTGTTTAATTCAAAGGATAAAAATCTAAATCAATTATTAGAATCCTTTTTATTTCAACTAAATCTAATTTCAATATTTCGGAAGGATTCTTTAATTTGGACCTAATAACAAGAAATTTCATATCTGAAAAAATCAAATATTTATCATCAAATAATTTATTGTGAAGTAATTTTATGTTGCCATCTGCTAATTTGCTTTCATTTTTTATATTTCATATTTTAATTTTATTATTTATTTTGTCAAAATTAATTTTATTTCCATTTAAGTTCTGAGGAGGAGACGTTGTACTAGTCTCGAAACGTAAACAACTGTTTAATTTTTAATATTTTGATTTCCCTATTTAGTTCTTAAGTGGTTTTAAATTGTTTCTTTATATATATATATATATATATATATATATATATATATATATATATATATATATATATATATATATATATATATATATATATATATATATATATATATATATATATATATATATATATATATATATATATATATAAAGGAGAGAGAGAGAGAGAGAGAGAGGAAGTGTGTCTGGCTCTTGTTCAAATTTTTTATTTATATGTATATATATATAT
>JABUQX010139770.1:5000-19555 GCA_015478945.1 Trachelipus rathkii
AAAAAGAGCGAAAAAAACGCATAGCAAGGGCGCGGGTTCGATCCCTAGTCCGGATCCTAGGTAGAAATTACCTAGAGAATTTCTAATCCTAGAATAGGGCATAAACCCGCGAGGTGTGAACTTTAAAAAAAAGGTGTGTGAAGGTGTAATTGTGCAATAAAAAATAGTTTTTTGGGGGATTAGAAAGGAACAAATAATTGGTAAAGTGAGAAAGTCGAAGAAGGGTAAATCTGCAGACATAGATGGAATTAATAGTGAAATGATAAAGAATGGATATAAAATAGTCATTCAAAGTATTTAGAAGTTGTGTAAAAAAGCGTTTAAGGAGGGTATAATTCCGAGGGATTGGAGGAGAGCAGTAATAGTACCCTTATATAAGGGTAAGGGGGATAAGAGGAACTGTAAGAAATATAAGGGAATTAGTTTATTGAATGTTGTAGGGGAGATATATGCTGGTTTTTTTGTCAAAGACTAAGTGGGGTGACTAACGATGTACTTGGTGAAGAACATGATGAATTTAGAAGTGGTAGACGATATGTGGATTAAATTTTTACACTCAAACAAATGATTAAAAAATGAGTAAAGAAAACTAAACTGTATTTAGGTTTGAAAGATTTGTATCAGATGTATGATAGGATTAATAGGGAAACTCTGTGGCAGGTGTTAGTGATATATGGTGCTAGTGCTTGGCATTTGAATGGAATCAAAAGTATGTGTGACGATAGAAAAGCCTGTGTAAGAATAAATGGAGTCGAAAGTGATTGGTTTAATATTAATAGAGGAGTGATGCAAGAATGTGTTATAATTAGTTGGCTATTTATTTTTGTATATGAATGGAGTTATGAAAGAATTATGTGGGGGTGGCTGGGGAAGGTTTTAAGATGATGATGAAAGGATGAGAGAGGATTGTGCTCTGCTTATTATATGCGAATGATTTGGTTTTCTGTGGTAAATAGGAAGAAATTTTCAGAAGATCGAATATAGGAATTTGAAAGTAAATGTAGTGAGTGAGCAACTGGAACAAGTATAATAGTTCAAATATTTAGCATAATTGTTGGATGAAAAGGGAACGGGTGATGCAGGATGTAGTTGGAAGAGTTGTAAATGGTTATAGGCTGGCTGATGCAATTAAAACCTTGGTGAATGTGAAAGGACTAAGTCTTGAGTGTGCTAGGGTCTTACATGAAGGTATGTTGTTACCTGTGTTAATGTATAGTAGTGAGAATATGGTCTGGAATAAGAATTATAGATCTAAAGTTCAATGTGTTCAGATGGACCAATCTTAGGGGCGTATTAGGTGTGAGAATAATTGATAAAATGAGGAATGAACGTATTAGAGAGTTGTGTGGTGTGAAGAAAGAGGTTAAATGAGAGAATAAATGAAAGTACCTTGAGATGGTTTGGTCAAGTGGAAAGGATAAATGATAGTAGGTTGGTTAAACTGATATATAGTAGTGAGTGTGTTGGAAATCGACCTGCTGGATTTTTTACGCTAAAAAAGGGAAACCTCGCGTAAAAATTTTACTGATTCATTTGAACGTAAAATTTTACTTAAAAAAATCACTTTTTCCACGACATAAGTTTAAAAACTTACGTGATATTTGTGTTATTTGAGTGTAGCGTGTGGTTTTTGTTAAAAAGGAAACGACTAAATGATGTAAAAACAAACCCTACGTGAGAATTTCCTATTAGGAAAACGAAAAACTTACGTAATATTTTTATTCGAGCTAATGTGGATTTTCTAAACGCTAAAAAAGGAAAACCTTGCGTAAAAATTTTAATGGTTCATTCGAACGTAAAGTTTTACTTAAAAAAATCACTTTTTCCACGACATAAGGTAAAAACTTACGTGATATTTGTGTTATTTGTGTAGCGTGTGATTTTTGTTAAAAAAGATACGAATCTTACGGATTTTAAAACAAACCCTACGTGAGAATTTCCATTAGGAAAACGAAAAACTTACGTAATATTTTTATTCGAGCTAATGTGGATTTTCTTAGCGAACTAAAAAAGAATAACCTCGCGTAAAAATTTTTACGGTTCATTCGAAACGTAAAGTTTTACCTTAAAAAATCAACTTTTTCCACGACATAAGGTAAGGAAAAAACTTACGTAACGTTATTTGAGTGTATCCCCGGCGTTGGTTTTTGTTAAAAAGAAACGAATCTTACGGATTTTATAACAAACCCTACGTGAGAATTCCCATTAAGAAAACGAAAACTTACATAATATTTTTATTCGAGCTAATGTGGATTTTCTAACGCTAAAAAAGGTGAAACCTGTGGTTTTCGTAAAAAATGTACTGGTTCATTCGAACGTAAAGTTTTAACTTAAAAAAATCAACTTTTTCCACGAACAATAAGGTAAACGTACGTGTATTTTGTGTTATTTTGAGGTAGCGTATTTTTTTTCCACCCTATTTATAACTTGGTGCTGAAAGGGTTAAAACAAACCCTACGTGAGAATTTCCATTAAGAAAACGAAAAACTTACGTAATATTTTTATTCGAGCTAATGTGGATTTTCTTACGCTAAAAAAGGAAAACCTCGCGTAAAAATTTTACTGGTTCATTCGAACGTAAAGTTTTACTTAAAAAAATCATTTTTTCCACGACATAAGGTAAAAACTTACGTGATATTTGTGTTATTTGAGTGTAGCGTGTGGTTTTTGTTAAAAAAGAAACGAATCTTACGGATTTTAAAACAAACCCTACGTGAGAATTTCCATTAAGAAAACGAAAAACTTACGTAATATTTTCTATTCGAGCTAATGTGGATTTTCTTATGCTAAAAAAGTAAAACCTCGCGTAAAAATTTTACTGGTTCATTCGAACGTAAAGTTTTACTTAAAAAAATCACTTTTTCCACGACATAAGGTAAAAACTTACGTGATATTTGTGTTATTTGAGTGTAGCGTGTGGTTTTTGTTAAAAAAGAAACGAATCTTACGGATTTTAAAACAAACCCTACGTGAGAATTTCCATTAAGAAAACGAAAAACTTACGTAATATTTTTATTCGAGCTAATGTGGATTTTCTTACGCTAAAAAAGGAAAACTTGCGGAAAAAATTTTCTGGTTCATTCGAACGTAAAGTTTTACTTAAAAAAATCACTTTTTCCACGACATAAGGTAAAAACTTACGTGATATTTGTGTTATTTGTGTAGCGTGTGGTTTTTGTTAAAAAAGAAACGAATCTTACGGATTTTAAAACAAACCCTACGTGAGAATTTCCATTAAGAAAACGAAAAACTTACGTAATATTTTCTATTCGAGCTAATGTGGATTTTCTTACGCTAAAAAAGTAAAACTTCGCGTAAAAATTTTACTGGTTCATTCGAACGTAAAGTTTTAATTAAAAAAATCAATTTTTCCACGACATAAGGTAAAAACGTACGTGATATTTGTGTTATTTGAGTGTAGCGTGTGGTTTTTGTTAAAAAAGAAACGAATCTTACGGATTTTAAAGCAAACCCTACCTGAGAATTTCCATTAATGGCAATTCTCACGTAGGGTTTGTTTTAAAATCCGTAAGATTCGTTTCTTTTTTAACAAAAACCACACGCTACACTCAAATAACACAAATATCACGTAAGTTTTTACCTTATGTCGTGAAAAAAGTGATTTTTTAAGTAAAACTTTACGTTCGAAATGAACCAGTAAAATTTTTACGCGAGGTTTTCCTTTTTTAGCGTAAGAAAATCCACATTAGCTCGAATAAAAATATTACGTAAGTTTTTCGTTTAATTAATGGAAATTCTCACGCAGGGTTTGTTTTAAAATCCGTAAGATTCGTTTCTTTTTTAACAAAAACCACACTCTACACTCAAATAACGCAAATATCACGTAAGTTTTTACCTATGTCGTGAAAAAAGTGATTTTTTAAGTAAAACTTTACGTTCGAATGAACCAGTAAAATTTTTACGCGAGGTTTTACTTTTTTAGCGTAAGAAAATCCACATTAGCTCGAATAAAATTATTACGTAAGTTTTTCGTTTTCTTAAGAAAACGAAAAACTTACGTAATATTTTTATTCGAGCTAATGTGGATTTTCTTACGCTAAAAAAGGAAAACCTCGCGTAAAAATTTTACTGGTTCATTCGAACGTAAAGTTTTACTTAAAAAAAATCAACTTTTTTCCACGACTAAAAACTTACGTGATATTTGTGTTATTTGAGTGTAGCATGATGTTTTTGTTAAAAAAGAAACGAATCTTACGTATTTTAAAACAAACCCTACGTGAGAATTTCCATTAAGAAAACGAAAACTTACGTAATATTTTATTCGAGCTAATATGGATATTCTTACGCTAAAAAGTAAACCTCGCCGTAAAAATTTACTAGGTTCTTCGAACGTAAAGTTTTTACTTAAAAAAAAATTTAAATTTTTTACGACATAAGGTAAAAAACTTACGTGATATTTGCGTTATTTGAGTGTAGCGTGTGGTTTTTGTTAAAAAAGAAACGAATCTTACGGATTTTAAAACAAACCCTACGTGAGAATTTCCCATTAAGAAACGAAAAACTTACCGTAATATTTTTATTCGAGCTAATGTGATTTCTAAACGCTAAAAAAGGAAACCTCCGCGTAAAAATTTTACTTTTCATTCGAAACGTAGTTTTACTTAAAAATAACTTTTTCAAGACATAAGGAAAAAACTTACGTGAAATTTGTGTTATTTGAGTGAATCGTGTGGTTTTTGTTAAAAAAGAAACGATTCTTACGGATTTTCAAACAAACTATTCGTGAGAATTTCCATTAAAAAAACGAAAAACTTACGTATTTTTATTCGAGCTAATGTGGATTTTCTTATACGCTAAAAAGGAAAACCTCGCGTAAAAATTTACTGGTTCTTCGAACGTAAAGTTTTACTTAAAAAATCACTTTTTCCACGACATAAGGTAAAAACTTACGTGATATTTGTGTTATTTGAGTGTAGCGTTTGGTTTTTGTTAAAAAAGAAACGAATCTTACGGATTTTAAAACAAACCCTACGGGAGAATTTCCATTAAGAAAACGAAAAACTTACGTAATATTTTCTATTCGAGCTAATGTGGATTTCCTTACGCGCTAAAAAAGTAAAACCTCGCGTAAAAAATTTTATTGTTTCTTTCGAAGGAAAAGTTTTACTTAAAAAAAAAATTTTTTTTAAACAGCTAAGGGTAAAACTTACGTAATATTTGCGTTATTTGAGTGTAGCGTGTGGTTTTTTTTAAAAAAGAAACGAATCTTACGGATTTTAAAATAAACCCTACGTGAGAATTTCCATTAAGAAAACAAAAAACTTACGTAATATTTTTATTCAAGCTAATATGGATTTTCTTACGCTCAAAAAGGAAAACCTCACGTAAATTTTTACTGGTTCATTCAAACGTAAAGTTTTATTAAAAAAATCATTTTTCCACGACATAAGGTAAAAACTTACGTGATATTTGTGTTTTTTGCGTGTGGTTTTTTGTTAAAAAAGAAACGAATCTTACGGATTTTAAAACAAACCCAACATAAGAACTTCCAATAAAAGAAAAACGAAAAATCTAGAATAATTTTTTTATTCGAGCTAATGTTGATTTCTTACGCTAAAAAAAGGAAAACCTCGCGTTAAAATTTTACTGGTTCATTAGAAAATAAAGTTTTAACTTAAAATCATTTTTTCCACGACATAAGGTAAAACTTACGTGATATTTGTGTTATTTGAGTGTGCGTGTGGTTTTTGGTTAAAAAGAAACGAATCTTACGGATTTTAAAACGAACCCTACGTGAGAATTTCCACATTAAGAAAACGAAAACTTACGTAATATTTTTCTTCCGAGGTAATGTGGATTTTCTTACGCTAAAAAATAAAACCTCACTATAATTTTACTGGTTCATTCGAACGTAAAGTTTTATTAAAAAAATCACTTTTTTTTAAAACGACATAAGGTAAAAACTTACGTCATATTTGCGTTATTTGAGTGTAGCGTGTGGTTTTGTTATAAAAGAAACGAATCTTACGGATTTTAAAACAAACCCTACGTGAGAATTTCCATTAAGGAATCGGAAAAAACTTACGTAATATTTTTATTCGAGCTAATGTGGATTTTTTTACGCTAAAAGGAAAACCTGCGTAAAAAGTTTACTGGTTCATTTGGAACGTAAAGTTTAACTTAAAAAATACTTTTTCCACGACATAAGGTAAAACTTACGTGATATTTGTGTATTTGAGTGTAGCGTTTGGTTTTTGTTAAAAAAGAAACGAATTTTACGGACGGATTTTAAAATAAACCCTACGTGAGAATTTCAACTACAAAGAAAAACTTCGTAATATTTATTCGAGCTAATGTGGATTTTCTAACGCTAAAAAGGAAAACCTCGCGAAAAATTTTACTGGTTCATTCGAAACTTTGTTTTTACTAAAAAAATAATTTTTCCACGACATAAGGTAAAAACTTACGTGATATTTGTGTTATTTAAGTGTAGCTTGTGGTTTTTGTTAAAAAAGAAACGAATCTTACGGATTTTAAAGCAAACCCGTGATAATTTCCATTAAGAAAACGAAAAACTTACGTAATATTTTTATTCGAGCTAATGTGGATTTTCTTACGCTAAAAAAGGAAAACCTCGCGTAAACATTTTACTGGTTCATTCGAATGTAAAGTTTTACTTAAAAAAATCACTTTTTCTACGACATAAGGTAAAAACTTACGTGATATTTGTGTTATTTGAGTGTAGCTTGTGGTTTTTGTTTAAAAAAGAAACGAATCTTACGGATTTTCAAAACAAACCCTACGTGAGAATTCCCATTAAGAAAACGAAAAACTTACGTAATATTTTAATTCGAGCTAATGTGGATTTTCTTACGCTAAAAAAGGAAAACCTCGCGTAAACATTTTACTGGTTCATTCGAACGTAAAGTTTTACTTAAAAAAATCACTTTTTCCACGACATAAGGTAAAAACTTACGTGATTACTTTGTTGTTTTTGTGTAGCGTGTGTTTTTGTTCAAATGAGAAATAATGGGACGGATTTTAAACAAACCCTACGTGAGAATTTCCATTAAGAAAACGAAAAACTTACGTAATATTTTTATTCGAGCTAATGTGGATTTTCTTACGCTAAAAAAGGAAAACCTCGCGTAAAAATTTTACTGGTTCATTCGAAAATAAAGTTTTACTTAAAAAAATCATTTTTTTCCACGACATAAGGAAAAACTTACGTGATATTTGTGTTATTTGAGTGTAGCGTGTGGTTTTTGTTAAAAAAGAAACGAATCTTACGGATTTTAAAACAAACCCTACGTGAGAATTTCCATTAAGAAAACGAAAAACTTACGTAATATTTTTATTCGAGCTAATATGGATTTTCTTACGCTAAAAAAGGAAAACCTCACGTAAAATTTTACTGGTTCATTCGAACGTAAAGTTTTACTTAAAAAAATCACTTTTTCCACGACATAAGGTAAAAACTTACGTCATATTTGCGTTATTTGAGTGTAGCGTGTGTTTGTTAAAAAAGAAACGATTCTTTACGGATTTTAAAACAACCCCTAACGTGAGAATTTCCATTAGGAAACGAAAAACTTACGTAATATTTTATTCGAGCTGATGTGGATTTTCTTAAACGCTAAAAAAAGGAAAACCTCGCGTAAAAATTTTACTGGTTCATTCGAATGTAAAGTTTTACTTAAAAAATATCACTTTTTCCACGACATAAGGAAAAACTTACGTGAAATTTGTGTTATTTGAGTGTAGCGTGTGGTTTTTGTTAAAAATAAACGAATCTTACGGATTTTAAATAATAAACCCAACGTGAGAATTTCCATTAAGAAACGAAAAACTCGTAAAATTTTTATTCGAGCTAATGTGGATTTTCCTAAACGCTAAAAAGGAAAACCTTCGCGTAAATTTTAAGCTGGTTCAATTCGAACGTAAAGTTTTACTTAAAAAAATCAATTTTTCCACGACATAAGGTAAAAACTTACGTGATATTTGTGTTATTTAAGTGTAGCTTGTGGTTTTTGTTAAAAAAGAAACGAATCTTACGGATTTTAAAGCAAACCCTACGTAAGAATTTCCATTAAGAAAACGAAAAACTTACGTAATATTTTTATTCGAGCTAATGTGGATTTTCGTACGCTAAAAAAAGGAAAACCTCGCGTAAACATTTTACTGGTTCATTCGAATGTAAAGTTTTACTTAAAAAAATCACTTTTTCTACGACATAAGGTAAAAACTTACGTGATATTTGTGTTATTTGAGTGTAGCGTGTGGTTTTTGTTAAAAAAGAAACGAATCTTACGGATTTTAAAACAAACCCTACGTGAGAATTTCCTTTAAGAAAACGAAAAACTTACGTAATATTTTTATTCGAGCTAATGTGGATTTTCTTACGCTAAAAAAGGAAAACCTCGCGTAAAAATTTTACTGGTTCATTCGAACGTAAAGTTTTACTTAAAAAAATCATTTTTTCCACGACATAAGGTAAAAACTTACGTGATATTTGTGTTATTTGAGTGTAGCGGGGTTTTTGTTAAAAAAGAAAACGAATCTTACGGATTTAAAAACAAACCCTAGTTAACATTTCCATTAAGAAAACGCAAAAACTTACGTAATATGTTCTTTTCGAGCTGATGTGGATTTTCTTACGTAAAAAAAGGAAAACTTCGCTTAAAATTTTACTGGTTCATTCGAACGTAAAGTTTTACTTAAAAAAATTAATTTTTCCACGACATAAGGTAAAACTTACGTGATATTTGTGTTATTTGAGTGTAGCGTGATGTTTTTTTTTTTAAAAAAGAAACGAATCTTACGGATTTTCAAACAACCATACGTGAGAATTTCAATTAAGAAAACGAAAAACTTACGTAATATTTTTTTTCGAGCTAATGTATATTTTCTTACGCTAAAAAAGTAAAACCTCGCGTAAAAATTTTACTGGTTCATTCGAACGTAAAGTTTTACTTAAAAAAAAATCACTTTTTCCACGACATAAGGTAAAAACTTACGTGATATTTGTGTTATTTGAGTGTAGCGTTTGGTTTTTGTTAAAAAAGAAACGAATCTTACGGATTTTAAAACAAACCCTACGTGAGAATTTCCATTAAGAAAACGAAAAACTTACGTAATATTTTTATTCGAGCTAATGTGGATTTTCTAAACGCTAAAAAAGGAAAACCTCGCGTAAAAATTTTACTGGTTCATTCGAACGTAAAGTTTTACTTAAAAAATCACTTTTTCCACGACATAAGGTAAAACATTTACGTGATATTTGTGTTATTTTGAGTGTAGGTTGGTTTTGTTAAAGAAACGATCTTACGGATTTTTAAAACAAACCCACGGGAGAAGTTCCATTAAGAAACGAAAAACTTCGTAATATTTTCTATTCGAGGCTAAGTGGAATTTTTCTACGTAAAAAGTAAAACCTCGCGTAAAATTTTACTGGTTCATTCGAACGTAAAGTTTACTTAAAAATCACTTTTTCCACGACATAGGAAAAACTTACGTAATATTTGCGTTATTTGAGTGTAGCGTGTGGTTTTTTGTTAAAAAAGAAATCTTACGGATTTTAAAATAAACCAACTACGTGAGAATTTCCATAGGAAACAAAAACTTACTAATATTTTATTCGAGCTAAATGTGGATTTTTCTAAACGCTTAAAAAAGGAAACTCGCGTAAACAAAATTTACTGGTCAATTCGAACGTAAAGTTTTACTAAAAAATCAATTTTTCAACGACATTAGTGAAAAAATGTACGTGACATTTGTTTTATTTGAGTGTAAGCGTGTGGCTTTTGTTAAAAAAAACAAATCTTACGGATTTTAACAAACCCTAGGTGAGAATTTCCATTAAGAAAACGAAAAACTTACGAAATATTTATTCGAGCTAATGTGGATTTTCTAAACAGCTAAAAAAGGAAAACCTCGCTAAAATTTTACTGGTTCATTACGAACGTAAAGTTTTACTTAAAAAATCATTTTTCACGACATAAGGTAAAACTTACGTGATATTTGTGTTATTTGAGTGTAGCATCTGGTTTTTTTTAAAAAGAAACGAATCTTACGGATTTTAAAACAAACCCTACGTGAGAATTTCAATTAAGAAAACGAAAAACTTACGTAATATTTTTATTCGAGCTTATAGTGAGGTGCTTTGTCAAAAAGGGAAACCTCGGTAAACATTTTACTGTTCATTACCACCGTAAAGTTTTACTTAAAAAATCACTTTTTCCACGACATAAGGAAAAAACTTACGTAACATTTGTGTTAATTGAGTGTAGCGTGTGGTTTTTGTTAAAAAAAGAAACGAATCTTACGGATTTTAAAACAAACCCTACGTGAGAATTTCCATTAAAATCGAAAACTTATGTAATATTTTTTTATTCGAGCTAATGTGGATTTTCTTACGCTAAAATGTAAAACCTCGCGTAAAAATTTTACTGGTTCATTCGAGCGTAAAGTTTTACTTAAAAAATCACTTTTTCCACGACATAAGGAAAAAGTTACGTGATATTTGCGTTATTTGAGTGTAGCGTGTGGTTTTTGTTAAAAAAAGAAAAGAATCTTACGGATTTTAAAACAAACCCTACGTGAGAATTTTCATTAAGAAAACGAAAAACTTACGTAATATTTTTATTCGAGCTAATGTGGATTTTCTTACGCTAAAAAAGGAAAACCTCGCGTAAAAATTTTACTGGTTCATTCGAACGTAAAGTTTTACTTAAAAAAATCACTTTTTCCACGACATAAGGTAAAAACTTACGTGATATTTGTGTTATTTGAGTGTAGCGTTTGGTTTTTGTTAAAAAAGAAACGAATCTTACGGATTTTAAAATAAACCCTACGTGAGAATTTCCATTAAGAAAACGAAAAACTTACGTAATATTTTTATTCGAGCTAATGTGGATTTTCTAAACGCTAAAAAAGGAAAACCTCGCGTAAAAAATTTTACTGATTCATTTGAACATAAAGTTTTACTTAAAAAATCAATTCTTCACGACATAGTAAAACTTACGTGATATCTTGTGTTATTTAGTGTTAAGCTTGTGGTTTTTGTAAAAAAGAAACGAATCTTAAGGATTTTAAAACAAATTTTACTTAAAATTGCACGACATAAGGAAAAAACTTACGTAATATTTTATTCGAGCTATGTGGATATTTCCTTACGCTAAAAGGAAACCTGCCGTAAACATTTTACTGGTCATTTTCGAAAAAATAATAAAAAATTTTACTTAAAAAAATCACTTTTTCCACGACATAAGGTAAAAACTTACGTGATATTTGTGTTATTTGAGTGTAGCGTGTGGTTTTTGTTAAAAAAGAAACGAATCTTACGGATTTTAAAACAAACCCTACGTGAGAATTTCCATTAAGAAAACGAAAAACTTACGTAATATTTTTATTCGAGCTAATGTGGATTTTCTTACGCTAAAAAAGGAAAACCTCGCGTAAAAATTTTACTGGTTCATTCGAACGTAAAGTTTTACTTAAAAAAATCACTTTTTCCACGACATAAGGTAAAAACTTACGTGATATTTGCGTTATTTGAGTGTAGCGTGTGGTTTTTGTTAAAAAAGAAACGAATCTTACGGATTTTAAAACAAACCCTACGTGAGAATTTCCATTAAGAAAACGAAAAACTTACGTAATATTTTTATTCGAGCTAATGTATATTTTCTTACGCTAAAAAAGTAAAACCTCGCGTAAAAATTTTACTGGTTCATTCGAACGTAAGTTTTACTTTAAAAAAAACTTATTCCACGACATAAGGTAAAAAACACGTGATATTTGCGTTATTTGAGTGTAGCGTGTGGTTTTTGTTAAAAAGAACGAATCGTACGGATTTTCAAAAAAAAACCCTACGTGAGAATTTCCATTAAGAAAACGAAAAACTTACGTAATATTTTTATTCGAGCTAATGTGGATTTTCTTACGCTAAAAAAGTAAAACCTCGCGTAAAAATTTTACTGGTTCATTCGAACGTAAAGTTTTACTTAAAAAAATCACTTTTTCCACGACATAAGGAAAACTTACGTGATATTTGTGTTATTTGAGTGTAGCGTTTGGTTTTTTTTTTTTAAAGAAACGAATCCTTACGTATTTTAAAGCAAACCCTACGTGAGAATTTCATTAAAAAAACGAAAAACTCAGGTAAAAAAAATTTCAAGCTGCTGGGGATTTTTTAACGCTAAAAAAGGAAAAACTCGCGTAAAAATTTTACTGGTTCATTCGAACGTAAAGTTTTACTTAAAAAAATCACTTTTTCCACGACATAAGGTAAAAACTTACGTGATATTTGCGTTATTTGAGTGTAGCGTGTGGTTTTTGTTAAAAAAGAAACGAATCTTACGGATTTTAAAATAAACCCTACGTGAGAATTTCCATTAAGAAAACGAAAAACTTACGTAATATTTTTATTCGAGCTAATGTGGATTTTCTAAACGCTAAAAAAGGAAAACCTCGCGTAAAAATTTTACTGGTTCATTCGAACGTAAAGTTTTACTTAAAAAAATCAATTTTTCCACGACATAAGGTAAAAACTTACGTGATATTTGTGTTTTTTGAGTGTAGCTCGTGTGGTTTTTGTTAAAAAAGAAACGAATCTTACGGATTTTAAAACAAACCCTACGTGAGAATTTCCATTAAGAAAACGAAAAACTTACGTAATATTTTTATTCGAGCTAATGTGGATTTTCTTACGCTAAAAAAGAAAAACCTCGCGTAAACATTTTACTGGTTCATTCGAACGTAAAGTTTTACTTAAAAAAATCAATTTTTCCACGACATAAGGTAAAAACTTACGTGATATTTGTGTTATTTAAGTGTAGCTTGTGGTTTTTGTTAAAAAAGAAACGAATCTTACGGATTTTAAAGCAAACCCTACGTAAGAATTTCCATTAAGAAAACGAAAAACTTACGTAATATTTTTATTCGAGCTAATGTGGATTTTCTTACGCTAAAAAAGGAAAACCCCACGTAAAATTTTTACTGGTTCATTCGAAACATAAAGTTTTACTTAAAAAAATCATTTTTTCCACGACATAAGGTAAAAACTTACGTGATATTTGTTTTTTTTGAGTGTAGCGTGTGGTTTTTGTTAAAAAAAGAAACGAATCTTACGGATTTTAAAACAAACCCTACGGGAGAATTTCCATTAAGAAAACGAAAAACTTACGTAATATTTTCTATTCGAGCTAATGTGGATTTTCTTACGCTAAAAAAGTAAAACCTCGCGTAAAAATTTTACTGGTTCATTCGAACGTACAGTTTTACTTAAAAAAAATTTTTACACGACATAAGGTAAAAACTTACGTCATATTTGCGTTATTTGAGTGTAGCGTGTGGTTTTTGTTAAAAAAGAAACGAATCTTACGGATTTTAAAACAAACCCTACGTGAGAATTTCCATTAGGAAAACGAAAAACTTACGTAATATTTTTATTCGAGCTAATGTGGATTTTCTAAACGCTAAAAAAGGAAAACCTCGCGTAAAAATTTTACTGGTTCATTCGAACGTAAAGTTTTACTTAAAAAAATCAATTTTTCCACGACATAAGGTAAAAACTTACGTGATATTTGTGTTATTTAAGTGTAGCGTGTGGTTTTTGTTAAAAAGAAACGAATCTTACGGATTTTAAAGCAACCCTACGTAAGAATTTCCATTAAGAAAATGTTTTTCTTTACGTATTTTTTTTATTCGAGCTAATGTGGATTTTCTTACGCTAAAAAAGGAAAACCTCGCGTAAACATTTTACTGGTTCATTCGAATGTAAAGTTTTACTTAAAAAAATCACTTTTTCTACGACATAAGGTAAAAACTTACGTGATATTTGTGTTATTTGAGTGTAGCGTGTGGTTTTTGTTAAAAAAGAAACGAATCTTACGGATTTTAAAAAAAACCCTACGTTAAAAATTTCCATTAAAAAAAAAAAAAAAATTACGTAATATTTTTATTCGAGCTAATGTTGGATTTTCTTACGCTAAAAAAGGAAAACCTCGCGTAAAATTTTACTGGTTCATTCGAACGTAAAGTTTTACTTAAAAAAATCATTTTTTCCACGACATAAGGTAAAAACTTACGTGATATTTGTGTTATTTGAGTGTAGCGTGTGGTTTTTGTTAAAAAAGAAACGAATCTTACGGATTTTAAAACAAACCCTACGTGTGAATTTCCATTAAGAAAACGAAAAACTTACGTAATATTTTCTATTCGAGCTAATGTGGATTTTCTTATGCTAAAAAAGTAAAACCTCGCGTAAAAATTTTACTGGTTCATTCGAACGTAAAGTTTTACTTAAAAAAATCAATTTTTCCACGACATAAGGTAAAAACTTACGTGATATTTGTGTTATTTGAGTGTAGCTTGTGGTTTTTGTTAAAAAAGAAACGAATCTTACGGATTTTAAAACAAACCCTACGTGAGAATTTCCATTAAGAAAACGAAAAACTTACGTAATATTTTTATTCGAGCTAATGTGGATTTTCTTACGCTAAAAAAGGAAAACCTCACGTAAACATTTTACTGGTTCATTCGAACGTAAAGTTTTACTTAAAAAAATCACTTTTTCCACGACATAAGGTAAAAAC
>JABUQX010139772.1:0-2500 GCA_015478945.1 Trachelipus rathkii
AATTGTCCTTTCAAACAAATATAAATTACTTAATTTTAGTACTTACCGTCTAAGCGGGAGTTTTTCCTCTTCAGACCCTTTATCTTTTTCTTTACGCCAGCCTTACTTCCTTCGACATCTTCCTCTCCCTCCCCTTTCGTCCTTCCAGTTTGAGATGGCTTTAAACAATCTACTCTATCAAAAATACTTCTCGATTACTTTACCTTTACTTCCTGCTGACTAGTTGGTTTGTTTCTTTTAACTCCGCCCCATAATATACCTCCCATTCCAAGTTTGGAACCAAACTTAAAAAGAAAACGACTTATTTTTAATTAAAAAAAAAACCATATCAGCGAAAAAAAATTCATTCAAATTTGTAGTACCATACATAAAAAATTCTAATCTATCAATGATTTATGTTCATTAATCCAATTTCACCTTTTTATGATTCATTCTTTTGAACCATCTTTGGTAAACCCTATCCTCTTCTTGTGACACACTCTCTCTCCCCCTCTCCATTATTGCAAATAACAAACAATACAAGGGCTTGATCCAACACCTACGCGCCACCAAATGTTATCGGATCGTGTGTCCAATAACCTATTTAGTAAACCCTTGTAACAAAAATGGACCTTTATATTTGCAAAATGAGAGGAGAGGAAAGACAAACAAAACAATTTTTGCATTATAATTAATTCACAATATTACTACTATTTTATCAATATTCCTAACTAAGATTTATTTACAACCTAACTAAAATAATGCGTAAATCGAGAAAAGTCACAATCGGAAATATTTCTGGAAATTCTTGTCACGATATCAATAATTACTAAATAACCCTATCTATAAAATTATTTACAACCTAGCTAAGACAAATCAGTAAGACGCAATTGAAACAGACTTAGGAGCTTTCCTAAACAGCACTTCATAAATCAATAGTCACTGTTAAATTTTCAAATTCAAGTAAATTGAGTTAAATTAGTTTATAGTAATATATCAATGTTCAAAACTGCAATAACTCACAAAAATCACTTTATGAAATATATTTTCAATTAAGTTTAAAGTTTATCAATGACAACAACCAAGGACTTACAACGGAATTTTCTATACTACCATACTCTCCGTGGTGAGGTTCATAACCTTTTGAATATTATTAAGTTCGGTCCCAGCATGAATGTTCGTCTTAAGAGGCAGTTCCAAATAACGAGAATGGCATCAAACTTCGCCCGGTCATCACTCAACCATCGAAACCTGCTTGTTCTGTCTCAACGCTATATTAAACAAATTATTAATATTTAGTACATCAAATTATATACATAAATATTCTATGAAAAAAAGTACTTCCAAAGTTTTACTCAATAAAGGTCTATTATTTAAATGGTTTCACTACCTTATTTAAAAGTTTTGATTGAGACAGACACCATTCAAATATTGCGCACATTACATTAAGTGTTCAGCAAACAATAAGACAAGTCGCTTGTCAGAACTCGTAATTAAACTTCTTTATTTAGGTACTTGTAAATCGTTATAGTCACTTCATATCACAAAATAAACAATTTGAGGCAACTTACATTTTTGGCATAAAGAAACCATTAATCACTCACAAGTATTTCCAACGCAAACCTCAAACAGTCTCTGTTTAGTGGTTAATCCTGGCTTCACAACTCTGACTCCATTTCCCAGTCTGATAAGGCAATGTTATTTTCTCAAGGCTTACTTCGTCAACGGCAAGTAAATTTTCCTCAAACAATCCAATCTTCAAGTTTCAAGCTCCCAAATTTATTCCCTAAAAATATGAATATTGTAAAATTAAGAAACTTTTCTTCATCAAAATTGTCCTTTCAAACAAATATAAATTACTCAATTTTAGTACTTACCGTCTAAGCGGGAGTTTTTCCTCTTCAGACCCTTTATCTTTTTCTTTACGCCAGCCTTACTTCCTTCGACATCTTCCTCTCCCTCCCCTTTCGTCCTTCCAGTTTGAGATGGCTTTAAACAATCTACTCTATCAAAAATACTTCTCGATTACTTTACCTTTACTTCCTGCTGACTAGTTGGTTTGTTTCTTTTAACTCCGCCCAATAATATACCTCCCATTCCAAGTTTGGAACCAAACTTAAAAAGAAAACACTTACTTTTAATTAAAAAAAAAAAAACCATATCAGCGAGAGAAAAAAAAATTCATTCAAATTTGTAGTACCATACATAAAAAATTCTAATCTATCAATGATTTATGTTCATTAATCCAATTTCACCTTTTTATGATTCATTCTTTTGAACCATCTTTGGTAAACCCTATCCTCTTCTTGTGACACACTCTCTCTCCCCCTCTCCATTATTGCAAATAACAAACAATACAAGGGCTTGATCCAACACCTACGCGCCACCAAATGTTATCGGATCGTGTGTCCAATAACCTATTTAGTAAACCCTTGTAACAAAAATGGACCTTTATATTTGCAAAATGAGAGGAGAGGAAAGACAAACAAAACAATTTTTGCATTATAATTAATTCACAATA
>JABUQX010139772.1:10000-17816 GCA_015478945.1 Trachelipus rathkii
TACATTTCCATTTTCCAGTAAGTATTAACAAAGTTTAGCTACTACTTTAAATGTTTTAACATTATTACAATTTACAAGAAGATTCTTTAACTAACTATAATATAAAGAATAAAAAAATAAAAGAAGACTTCAATTAATCAACTGAAATAAAAAAATTAAAAAAGGCTATTATTTATAACAGTGACATAAGTAATATATACCCTTTAAGGTAAAGAATAGACTATCATTCAACTACTCAAATTCAAAATTCTTAAATTATGATCGGAACATTAAGGCTTTCACTAGTACTGGCAGAGAACCTGTTCCTTTTTTTGGGGGGTGTTTACATTCCCACCTACACTAAAATTACGCTCGCTCTTGACTGATGAGGGAGGGACTGATAAATATTTTCTTGCAAGCACTGATAATAATGCCACCAAATGAAAGGATTCTCTTCTGTAGGCAGCATTTCCATGTTTACGTAGAGCTTTATCTCCTCTTTCACAGCACTGAAAATTTGAATTATCTTTCCTCCTTGATGAAATGTCTCCTTCATTTTTTTCGGATGAGGTTCCTTGTCTGATTAATTTGAAAGGTGCAATGAGCATGTCAATGCAATTTTCGGCCACAAACTTAAATCAAAATATAATCCAAATCCTCTTCATCTTTCAGTAGGTTTTTTGCTGAAAAGCCACCCCATTGTCACTATTCAGTGCTGTTGCCAGGGGTTGCTGATAAGCCGGCTTCCACTTCTGTGAATCTTTTTTTTTTTTGACACGACAAGCAAGCTTTCTCGGTTTTGTTATTTAAATGCATTTTAGAAGTGGTTCACCGTCGAAGATGCCATTCTTGTGGGGTTTCAACAAGTTTAATAAATTCCTTATTAGAACCATTTATTTTTTTTTTTTTTTTTACAGTTGTCACCATCGCTCACGGGAAGGGGTGTTGAACGCCTCAAAAATTCATCTAACGCAAATTACGCAGATGAGCACAGACGCAGGCTTAAAGTGAGGAGAGATTAAATTGAGTAGGAACACAGAAGATGGGAAGAGAATTCAACAGAACAGAGGTGGCAGGAAAGAGGAAGCAGCCGCAGCGAACTAGTTTTATAGGAGTTCTAATGCATAACAAACAAAACACATGTGACGACCAGGCACCCCTCTGTCGCTTACAAGGGCGTCGGTAAAGATGGTGGTAGGAGTGGAAAAGTTCCTCGAGCACTTGCCACTAACTACGGTAGCCATATAGAAAGAGATTAAACGCACCAACATCGGCGCCCGCAAGATAAGAGGGTCAGTGAACTAGAAAGTACAGGACAGTTTTTGCCCTTTCTTTGCCTTGACTCGAGCTTTATCCAAAAGCGGTGAAAACGCAGAGCCCCCCCCCCAGATATTAGAGCAGTACTCCATACAAATGGGCGGATGGAACCCTTGTATAGCTGGAGTAATTGAGAAGGGAAAAAAAAGTCTCGAAGTCTAAAACAGATTCCCAGTTTCTTTGCAGGCCGCTCTAAGCACACCGTTGTAATGTGGGGTTTCTCAAAGACATACTTTGTTATGTTAAGGCCAAGATCGTTTTACTACTTGTAATAGACAGAACGAGAGAAACCGTCGAAAGAGATAGGAAGTTAGTGTCTTATGAGAGGGGAGATTTGTAGAAGTTGGGTTTTTAAAGAATTGAATTTCACAAGGTTGAGAGGACCCCACCCGGAAATTCTATCAAGATCAGCGAGAATAGAATCGGAAAGATTAGGACGAGAGCCAATTCTAGAAGTAAAAGAGGGAGCAGAATTGAAATGAGTTGAAGAATGAATTGTCGAGTCATCGGTATATGAGTGGATAGAGTTAGATGTGCAGGTGAGAAGATCATTAATGAAAAGCAGAAATAAAGTAGAAGATAATACAGAACCCTGAGGAACACCACTATTGACAGATTTGAAAGATAGGTAGACATAAGTAAGCAAAGAGAAGGAGGAAACCAAGAATGGACTTGGAGGAGCAGTTGACGCGTGCCATAACCGGTCAAAATGCCTTTTTGGATACATTCAAAAGCTCCAACCAACGCTAGTCTCCGGTAGTGCTCCTAAGGGCGGAAAACCGTAAATCTGTTAAAAAGGAAAGTATATCGCCAGCAGACCTTGAACGCCGTACTGGCGATCGGAAAGAAGTGAATGAGATTCCAAATAATCTAAGAAGTGAGAGTTGAGAAGAGTTTTAAAGATCTTAGATAGAATACAAGTTAGAGCTATAGGGCGATAGTTAGAAGGATCAGAGCGGCTTCCTTTTGTTTCGGAATAGGTTGGCACATATGCGTGCTTCGCAACAGCTGAGGGAGAGTGCTAAGTTATTGAGGCATAGAGAATATAGTTGACGAGGGAGGGTCAAGCCACGAAAGTACACTCCGTCAAAACTCGGTCGAGAATCGCCATCCTGGCCACGCCTTCCTAACGTTCATAGATTTCAGGAGGCCCATGCACCCGATCAAATGTAATCACATGTAAAGGAGAGGAGAGGAGAGGAGAGGAGAAGAAGGAAGGAAGAGGAATGACGAAATCGTCCAGGTTAAGTTAGAGGAAATAGAGGCTTAAGGAGATTGCCTTTTCAGTTCGGAGTATTAGGCAACAGCAACATCAGAGCGAATAAGGGAGAACAAGGATTCAGTAGTTCGTTAGAAGATGAATTTTGGTAGAGCTAGAAAGAATTGTCTAGCTGAGGCAGAAACGGGAGGTACAGCGCACTTTCGTTTAATGAAAGTCGCTTTGCTCGTCCAAGAGTATCCTGCAACGCTTTTCCTAGTTGGAATCAAAATTAAGCAAGTGGATGGAGAAACGAGATTTGTCACACTCGATATGCACTGTCTCTAGCCTGAATGTCTGAGAAGAGACCGACTCGAACTAGTGGGAATTTTGCAGGGAGAAAAGATTTAGTCAAAGAAGGAATGAACTGCTCATTCCATCCAAGATTACAGCTCCGCCACTTTAATGCAGAAGCTAAGCTATCTCAGAGTCAAAGCAGTCATATATAATAAGTTTAACGTAGAAACAACGCATGCCTCCAACTCGCCGATCAACAGTGCAAGAAAAAACGCATAGGGCAGGATGGAGCTGTTGAGAGAAAGTATTAAAGTTAAGAGATATAAGGTTGTGGTCAGTTTAACCAAATAGGCAGTGAAGGTTGGTGTTTTTATAGTAGAGAAGGACTACGCAGTGGCGAAACATAGGTCAAATGTGTTCAAGAATTGGTTGGTACGATCCAGATGTGTGTAGGTCTTTTTATTTAGTTTGATCAGATTGTTGAGCATACTGAATGATTCGGCCTCTTCCGACCTATATTCAGTATAAGACGAACACAACCATTAGTGTTAGTTAACACTAACTAGAGGACCCCAGTAATTGGAAATGAGGACGATTAAAAGTTTTCGTCGAGAAGTAAGTAAGGTAATCAAAAAGGCATGAAAATCTGTGATGTTAGGAGAAAAGTAGCGAAGCACATACAAGATTATTGTGTAGAAGGAAAGAAGTTTTAAGTTCTACAGAATATCGAAGTTAGAAGACTCGATTTTCGAGACGTATTATAGGAGTGTTTATGTTTTTACATAGCACATACTCCACCCTTCAGATGGAAACTTTATATATAAGCCTTAGTTTGATACATGTAGAACGAAATTAGACGATGAAATTCCTAGGCACATCTGGGTCTCAGACAAGAGCAAAAAATAAGGGTTAGAATTAGAGAGGTGGTATTACACGGATGATCCAGAGTTAGAGTGCAAGCCACAGATGTTGGTAAATAGAAAGCCACGCCTGTGCAAATCAGCTATCATACACGCACAAGGATATAAAAAAAAGAGAAGAAACAAACAGACAAAACCAAAGGAGAAAATGAGGAAAAATTAATCGTACCCTATAAACCTAAATTTAAAACTCAAAATTTTAAAAACGGTTAAAACCCTATTACTTCAAATGTTTGAAGAAGAATACACCCTTGAAAGTTTAAAACACTAACGCACTCACACACTCTCAGGACTTGCCTACAAAAAAAGAAAAAAAATATCTATTGATCAACTAAAAAAAGCTAGAACCTAAATCTGGTGTAAATTATAAATAATGGCTATCAATAGGTTAAACTGTTACGCTAAACACCAATTTGGAGAACGCTAAAAAATTTAAGTTAAAAGAGTCTAGGAGGAACAAAAAACATAACTTAGTACTATAGTATCTAAATCGAACTAGATTTATTATTGAATCTAAAAGTTTTTTTACATAATTTTTCCGCCAAAAAGTAAGCGAGTATCGGCCATAATAACGTCCGATACCGATACAACTTACGAATGCACGATAATTGCCGATACCGGATACAGATACCGATACAAATCAGTACATCCCTAATATCTATTTTTATTATATGTATTAATTTATTATATATATATATAATATATATATATATATAATATATATATGATAATAACTATATATATATATATATAATATATATATTATAATATTATTATATATATTATATATATATAGTAGTAACCGTCGGTTGATTTTGGAACCCGTGCTAGAAGTTAAATGCCACAGCCAGCCAGCTGGCTCAGCTGGATCGTCTAGCTCAGGGATTCCCAACCTTTTTTGCATGACGACTCCCTTTTGGAATAACGACAGAACTCGCGCCCCCCTATTTTTAAATTTTATTATGAGATTTAAAATATGAAAATAGTTCAAGTAGTAATATATAATAATATAATAATAATATAATAATAATAATAATATAATAATAAATAATAATAATATATATAATAATAATAATATATAATAATCCTTAACTTTATTCAGTTATTGGACAATTGCATTTATAAAATTTTTGCGATTTAATTAAGTATATATATATATATAATTTATATATATATATATATTATATATATATATATATTACTTATATTATATATTATATGATATTACTATATATTAGTGAGAACGATGAGGATTGCTTAGCCAACACCAGTTCTGAGATATTAGGCTTTATGCTGGAGAGAGCACATCGTAAATCGTTTTCCACTTCAAGTTGACAACGTTGTTTTGCTTTAATTAATGTTAGAGTGGAAAATTCGGATTCGCAGAGATATCTTGAGGAAATAGGCATGCTAATACGCAATGCTTGAATGGCTACATTAGCGTAAATTGGGAGATAATTCACCCAAAATTCTTGAATACCCATAACTTGAAATTCATCCTTTGCTTTTGTATCGTTTTTCAGTTCTATGGCCTCTTCCTGCAAGAATACGGTTCAAAAACCCAGAACGCACACACATCAAAAGGACTGCTAGGTTAAAAGTGATGAGTGAAAACTGGCCACTGGCGGCATCGAGTGGACAACAAACAAACCCAAACGTGTTAGGAAGCACAAAATGATCGGAAAATACCACATTTGATTTCTTGCACTACTATATAATATATATATATATATTATATATACTATATATATATATATTATGTATTATAAATAATATTTTATATATATATATTATTTAAATATTTTAAAAATAAAATTATTTATAAAAAATATTTATACTTATATTATATATATATATATATATATTATAATATTATATAAGTAGTGAAAGGGCTTTCGGGTACCCCAACGAGGGTGCCGCGCACGAACGACCTTTTTTGGCCTTGTAGCTTTTTTGGCCTTGTTTTTTTGCAACCCTTTGTGTGTGTGTGTGCGTATTTGTGTTGTGTGGGTGTGTGTGTGTATTAGGTGTGTGTGTGTATGTGTGTTAATATAATAACAAATAGGCATGAAGTAAACAACACTAAGTATAATAATAAAAATAATTAAAAATAAAAATAATAAATAAAAATAATAATAATAAAATAAAAATAATAATAATAAAAATAAAATAATAAAAATAAAAATAGTAATAAAAAAAAATAATAAAAATAAAAATAATTAATAATAATAAATAGTATTAAAACAAATAAAAAATAAAGAAACATAATGTTAATAATATTGTAGTTAAAGCAGTAAAACATATGAGTTAAAAGCAGTAAAGCAGTAAGAGGCATATGAGTTTAAAGCAGTAAACAACAAAAGATACTAATCCCCTTTGTTCTCGGCAACAACGTTCTTGATTTACTTGATTTACTGCTTTAAGGTATGTAATGTTAATAAATATATGAGTTAAAGCAGTAAAGCATGTGAGTTAAAGCAGTAAAGCAGTAAAAACAAAACCATACTCAATCCCTTTGTTGCTAGGCACCACCTCTATTGATTTACTGATTTACTGCTTTAAGGTATGTAATGTTAATAAATATATGAGTTAAAGCAGTAAAACATATGAGTTAAAGCAGTAAAGCAGACAAAAGCCTACTAATCCCTTTGTTGCTGGTAACACCTCTATTGATTTACTGTTTTTACTGCTTTAAGGGGTCTGTAAAGTCTATGTTTTTAATAAAATTTTCGTACAATTGTAGTAAATAAAATGATTATATTCAGACACTCTGATTTTTTTCTTTTTAACATTATAAGTTTTTAAAAATTTATAAAATTAAAAAAGTATTAAGTAAAAATATAAAAGAAAATAATGTTAATAAATATATGAGTTAAAGCGGTAAACAGTAAAGCAGTAAAACAAAGCTTTACTATTCCCTCTGCTGCTAGGCATTTGTATTATTTACTGGTTTTACTCGCTTTAAGGCTGTAAAGTATATGTTTTTTTAATAAAATGTTTAAGTATGAAGTAAAATGAATCATCCTATATTTGAAAGAAATTTTTGTTGTTTAATAGTTTTACATTGATATCACAATTGAAATATGTGTAAATAATATAATAGGTCTGTAATGAGTTAACAGTTTAGGATCGCAAAAATGTTTTTAATAAAAAATGTTTAAGTATGAATAAAAATGAAATGACTCATAGTATATATAATTTTCGGCGGGCGGAAAATATTGCGCCTGCGGGCGCAAGCGGCGGGCGGAAACGCGAAATATTGCGCTGCGGGCGCACGTGGCGGTAGGGATTGCGGCGGATCGCATTTGCGGGTGCGGATTGTCTGACTTTGCGCGGATAACGCATGCTGCGCCCTGGCGATCAGCTTATGATCTAGAAGAAAGACATTAATTTAATGTAGTTCTATGATGTACGGTGCAGGTAGGATAGAAAAACGCTAGAACAGTGCTAGCTCACATAGGCAGGATCCTAGCAATCTTATATACTACAACCAATCGACTCTCGATACCTTATCACATAGGGGTGACCAATATTAGGGAATGTTCTACTGCTCAGGGTAGGCTGAAACATAGCTGTAACTCATACTAGGACGCACCCTAGCTTGTTATATACACCATTCGATTCCTCACACCTTATAACTAGGGGTTAGACCAATATTAGTTGCTTTTTATGGCTCAGGGGTTGGGAACCCAACAAATTGAACAATCATTAAATCTGAGTCATCAAAGATGAACCATCAAAGATGATCCGACAAAGATGAACCATCAATATAGGGGGTATCAAAGATGAAGATGGAATCAAAGATGACGTCATCAAGATGAGTCTCAAGATGAACATCAGCTGAGCCAACAAGTTGAGCCATCAAAGCTGAGCCGACAAAGTTGAGTCATAAAGGTTGAGCCATCAAAGTTGAGCGCTCAATCTAAGTCAAAGTTGAGGTATCAAAGTAGAGGCATCAAAGTTGAGGCATCAAGTTGGGCATTCAAAGTTGAGGAATCAAGTGAGGCTCAAAAGCTAGAGACATCAAAGTTAGGCATCACAGCTGAGGTTCAAATAATTCGAGTGTGTGTGTGCGTTGTGTGAGTGAAGTGGTATGTGTGAGTGT
>JABUQX010139773.1:0-20227 GCA_015478945.1 Trachelipus rathkii
ACCGCCGGGTAGGTACCAGAGCTGACGGAAGGAGGAGGTTGTAAAACTTTGCGAAACGCCGTGAAGAGTAGCACGAGTTGAGGTGAGGTGAGAATTAAGAGGTTGAGTCTGGATAGAGGCAGAAGGCGGTTGAGGAACAAGGAGGAAGGAGGAACGAGCTCGCCACGGAGGCGGATTGTTTAGAGTATTGGGAATGTGGTTGGGCGTGAGTTGGGCAGATAGGTTGAGGAGGATGCGAGAGTCGAAGAGGATAGGTGAAATAAGAGAGGAACGGCGTATTAGAGCGTGTGGAACAAAGCTCACCGGAGGGACGCAGGAATTATGTCTGCTAGTGACGGGCACAAACATACAGTGTTAGGGACAATACGTCGGGGTTCATTGATTTTGTTAAGTATGACGCTGTGATGTCGAGGGCAGGAAGAGCGAGGCATCTTTCGGGGAGGAAGAGGGTGGCGAATTATTTTTCTCTTTTACCACGTGTAGAATGGCGTGGCCAACCAACAACTCAGCCAATCTTCTTACAATGCAGAATATACCGAGGAGTGATATCCTGGTCGCACCAGTGAGATGCATCCGGGAGCAGAGTTTCCAATTGTTCCTCTACATTGAGTTGGGAGCCAAGCGGTCGAGTAATAAGAGGTTTTTGAGGGTGTGTTGTAAGGGTTAGTAGAGTTTTCTAGTTGTTTTGCAGGCCATGCCCTGATTTTGAAGGAAGGCAAGATTCAGGTAGAAGCATTCACAACTCTCGAATATCTCTCCTTCTCATCTTCGATGGTCAAGAGCGCTGACTCAGCCAGGTCAACAAAGCTCGGGATTGTTGACGAAGAAAGGTTGCAAGTGGAATGCTCGCGAGGGAGTAGAGACATGATGAAAGGGGTAGAAGTTGGCAGAGCGAAGGAAAGAAAAAGAATTTTAAATAAGATGTGGAGCGAGCTGAGGCACTAATAACGGACCGAGGGGTGGGAAAAATCAAAGAAATTATGCAACCTTAAGGAAGCTAGACCCAAGGTTACAAATGAGGCTGCTAGGCGATAGTATTGACCAAACTACTGCATAAACAGAATAATAATATAATAATATATGAATAGAAGTATATATTATAATATATATGATAATATATAGTGATCTCATATAATAGATAGGTATTTATATAAGTAGGTAAGAGTATTTAGAGATAGAATGAAATATGGATTTAGAATATATGATAGGTATGAGATAATAGAATATATCATGAATTATATTCAAATATGTATTTAAAGTTTTTCCCTTTTTTTTTTATTAGTTTACAATTTATTTTTTTGTTTATTTGAGTGAGTGTACGAGGAGTATCCACTAGCGACAATCAAGAGTGGTGGCTATGACTGTATAGAGGGATCCCACGAAAGGGGTGATGAATAATAATATAATAATAAAATAATAAGAAAAAATAGATAGAATAATAATATAAATGATGAAGATAAGATTGATTGACGGTGATAGATAAAAATAAGATGGGAATACTATGAAGGAATGAAAATAATGATAAATAGGAGATTATGGAATACTGATGAAGGTGGATAATAAGGTAACATGATAATTAGGAATAGATAAAGGAGGTAATAATAATAAGGATAATTAATAATAATGAGTAATAATAATGAGATCAATAAGAGAAAAATTTGATGAAGAACGATAAAAAAGATAACAAGAAATACCAGAGCTCAGTGTGTAGAGACAAATGTGTGTGTGTTCCCAGGCTTGTGAAATACAGAACTGTATCCAAGTAGAGAGTCACAGACACGGGAGTTAGTTTGGGTACTAAAGGACGTGAGACCGAGGACGGAAAGACTGAAGCGTACTATGAAGATGGGAGTAGAGCAGCATAGAAGACGAGACGAGTAGGGAATGTGAGAAGTAGAAGAGATAAGAGAAGAGAAAAAAGAGATATGAAGTGGGTAAATCTAGCCCGTTAGTAAAAGAAGAAAAAGGTAACTAAAGAGATATAGATGATAGGATGGTTCGTATATAAGATAGATAAAAAGTGGTTATTCGCATGGCTTTGAGTGATGAGGGTGTTCTGATTAACGGCCTAGGGAATTACCTATCTTCACTCTTCGGGAGTCACTAATCTGGAAGCTAGGGATGGCTTAGAGACTCAGTTTTTGGAAGGTTGATTGAAGAATATGGTTCGATTTAGTTTTGTGGCACAAGGTTCTATCTTCTTTACAGAGGCTAACACTTTCACAAGTGAGAAGGTATGAGACTCCTTTGTCTAAAAAAGAATTAGGACATTTGTTGGTGAACGGTAGTTATGTACTATATCCACCACATATGAATCATAATCCTGCAGAAGAAGATTATCTAGGCAGAAGCATGAAGTTATGTGGAGTAGTAGTCATCGATTGTTATTTTGAAGAAGGGCTTGTTTTATGTATAAATAGAATATACAAGAGAGAAAAAGGTTTCTCACCCCGATATACATTCGATAAAAGGCAGCATTACATTTGGTATGAGTCACACAGACATACAAAAATCATTAGTTTGGGAGGAGCTGTTTTTTATGTATTATGCAATATATAACAGTCAGAAAAAGGTTTCTCCCCATATACATTGCACATAAAGCAGTTCAAGTTATCATTTGGTATGAGACTCCACACGACACACAATAATAACATAAACATAAATTGCCAATAGGATTGATTGTACGATATATATATAGTGGAGAGAGAGATAGAGAGAGAGAGACTGAGAGAGAGATAGAAGATAGAGAGAGATGTAGAGAGAGAGAGACGAGAGAGAGAGAGAGGAGTTAGAGAGAGAGAGAGAAGAGAGGAGAGAGAGAGAGAGAGATTTTGGTTTTCACCTCTGCGCTACTCTCACACATTTTTGCATGCACTTGCCAGCAATATAACGTTTACGTCGCGATAGAGAAGTATTGAGTATAGATATAATTGTGAGGGTAACCACCCCAGATGCGCGAAGCACTCTATTTTCGTACATATATTTTAAGTGAAAGTTATAAATGTGCTATAAAGTCTATCTAGAATTTCTTAATTCATTTTTGGGCCTGTTTACAAAGCTATGCTCTGCTTATTTCAAATGTAGCTCGTTATTTAGCCTCTGAGTGTTCTATTAGTGTTTTATGATTATAGTTTTTTTCGTTAATACAATTACTCGGTCAACAAATATAGTAATACTTTATAATTCTTTTTAAAATTTTTATTAATTAAAGTACTAAAAAATCTGTTAAATTGTTTTATGTTTTATATTATTTATTCACTTCTGCTGTCTTTAATTTTAATTTCAATACAATATTAATGGTAGTTCCAGAGGATTGGAGGAGAGCAGTGATAATACACTTGATAAAGGGAATTGTAGAAACTATAAGGAAATTAGTTTATAGTGTTGTAGAGAAGATATATGCTGGTATTTTGGTTGAAAGAGTGCATAGAGTGACTGAGGAGTTGATTATCGAAGAACAAGGTGCGTTTAGAAAATTTAGAGGATTTGCAGATAAAACTTATACCTTGAAGATGCTTGAAGAAAAAAGATCTATGCGACTCTATTTTACTATACTGATGTTAAATTATATTAAAAGTTCCTAAATCTAACATTTTTTGTTGTTCCCTCTGCCCTACCTAATCACCCAGCTTAGCCTCACTCCCAACTGCTATGTAACGTTTACGTCTCTTCGGGTTAGATATGTGCTGGATATTATCGCCTTCCTCCCTTATAAACGATATACGCCATATTATACTATAAAAAATTACAATGCCTACAATAAAGTAATGCCACCTAGTTTTCTCTTTAACTCTGCCAATCTAGTGCCGATAAATTGGTTAATATGCTGGTGATACGTCTACTCATTAAGCCGTACGCTGCAAAGTTTTCACTGGCATAGCATGAACACTGGTCACGTTTGTTTTCTCTACTGGGATTTATGGTTAATTAGGACATTACGGTTTTTCGATTAAAGGCGCTAATTCATAATCTGATAAGCGTTATTCATTGCTCAACTCTAAATTTCTAATTCTCAAGCCTTTTAGGCTCCACCGTGACTTTATCTAGTGTCGCCTAACTTTTGGGTCTATTTTACGCTAATATTATAGTAGTACTTAATAGAGCTGCACTTTTATTCTAAAAGCTCACCTTGGTTTCTGGTTAATTATATAATTAAACATCAATGTTATTGCTCCGTATTATTTTAATAATATGTTTGTTAATTGGATATTTGCTATTAATTTTTTATTTTATTTCTCTAGAAGGAAGTTACATGCTGGTATTCGATTTTGGAAAAAGTGATAATTCGGAGAAAAAGGCATTGTTGAGCGTGGGCTTAGTTCCACGATTACGACAACCTACAATACTTAACATAGGCGATGGTTCGGCTCTTACCGGAACTCTGTAATTTTGTAGTTCGGTTCTGTCAGTTTCAGATATCTCTGATAAATAATTGTTGTTCTTTCCCACTGTCCAGCAGAGTGGGCCTTCCACAATGTAGTAGTTATATTAGTATATATAATATTATGTATATTATATATATTTCATATATAATATTTTCAATTACTCACTATATATATATATTATTATATACATCTATAGTTTATACTTAATTGTATAATATATAATATTATATATATATAATATCTTATTATAGTTATATATATATATATATTTAGATAGTGATATTATATAGCTAAGAAAGTTAATAACATATTTTAAGTTAATAATAAAAAAGAAACGTCATACTTCCTATTTATATTAATAAAAAGTAAAAAGATAGTTTAACATTTATTTCTTCTTAAAAAATACTTAATCTTAAATCACATTCCAATTGAGTGATAATTTCTTAGGCCTATCATGTTTTTAAAATAGATTAAATAAACTTATAGTGATTTTAAAAAAAACGTTTTTTCTTTAAATATAAATATCTAAGCATACATACACATTATCACATTTTATGAACTTATTTTTGAAATATTGAGCTGTCTCACCAATGTCATGATGATAAGTTATACTAAAATTTTAATATTCAATATCAGAAGAATCAGACCCATTCGATAGCAAGAGTTTCAAAGAAACTACCACAAGCACATATTTCGTACATATTTACTATGTTTACGGGAAGAAAACGATTTAAGATTTTCATTATCATTATCGATTATTTTATCGATTATTATAGGTAGGACAGACATAGTCCGTCCTTTATAAGTTGACGTAAAAAAAAATGACGTCATTCGTCCACCAAAGAGTAAAGAATTTTTACTTTTATAGATCATTGAGTAGGAGCGAGAAACATTTCCTATTTAATGAATTCAAATTATTATTATAGCTATTATTAAATTGTGCCTGTATGCTTTTTAAATTTATGAAAGCTGATATTTATTTGTCTATTTAGCTTTTATATAGATTTCTCAAATTATTATTAATTTTACAAATCAATTTCAATTATTTTTAAAACCTAAAAAATTGGGTAGGAGCTGCTACCACGGCCGGGGCCGTTAATTACGCCCCTGTATATATGATTATATATATGGTATATATATATTATATATATATATATTCGTATATATACTATATATATTATAGTTAATATATATATATATATATTTAAAGGCTTGTTAACTTTCGTGTAAATATAAAATATTATTATAATAGTAAATAAATTTATATATATATGATTTAAGTTATTATATATTATATGATCTATATAAAATTATGTAAATATATGATGAGTAATAGTATATATATTATATTATAATATTAAATATAATATCTATATTATATATAAGTGAACTTAAAGGCAGTTATAAAAGGTGATGTGGTTAATAGGTTGTAAAGTACTATAATATTATTTATATATAGGTAGAGTACTACCTAAATAAATATTAGTAAATAACAATTAATCTTAAGGTAAATATTAGTGACTTATATATTATGATGAAAGGGGAGGAATTTGGAGTGACTTTGTAGTTGGGGTCTTTTTGAGAAGTGCGTTGTGACGCGATCTTCTATTTGAGGATATGGGATGCAAGTGATAAATTTTTTGAGTTTGGTAATTTTCCAGTTTTATTGTTGCTGAGATCTATTTTACAAACGAGGGTTGAACCACTGTCCTTGGGTTTTGTATTTGTTCACTCTTGGCAATGATTTTGCGGATATTAAAGGTTTTTAATTTATTTAATTAACAATTGGGTGCAGGTAGGTTTCAGCGTGTTTTTTCGATGTTGGCAATCATTAGATTATGATGGGAGAAGAACTCATGGTTTCGAGGGGGATTTTGCCTTATGTTTCGAGAAGATATAAAAGTTAATTTCAGTCTTATATATTAGGTTGATAATCCCTGATTTAGGTGGCGTGACTCGACTAGTATTACCGCCCCTGTAAAGAGGGCTAAAAGGATCCAGAGGTGTCTCTAATACACAGGTAGGAGGAGCGGCTTCTTCTATGCGCCACTGACAGACCTCATGCTATTAAATCGATGTATTGCATACTCGCAGACGTATGTGCGGTTAAGCAAACCAGGACGATGGGTTATTAGAAGGGAGCGGGTTCTGTATGGAGAGGAGTGTGGGCGAGAGCGCGTGATAAGAGAACGAGTGATAGGGACGAGGAATACGGAAAGGAGTTTGGACATAAGAAGGCAGTATAATTGCGTTGTGGGAATTGGGATGTGGAGGAGAGTGTAAGCGAGTGGAAGGATTATCGGCCAGAGGGAGTAGGAGGAAGGAGGTAGAACAGTAGAAGAGGTGGTCTGGGTGGCAAGAGGGGAGATATGTGTGGATGTTGGGATCAGTATAGCAGATGAACGGCAGGTGAAGAGTCGGGAGGGAGATGAAGGAGGCTGGAGAATCCTGGTACAGTTGTATAAACGAAGGAGGACGATATCTTAAGAAGGATTGGAATGGATTTGGTTGGAAACAAGTCTCTCGCAATTTATGGACGTCTAGAGAGGATTCGTTCGGCTTCGGAATATTATAAGCATGTGTATTAGAGACGATCGGATACAGATATAGACTTCGGTAGATAAGTTGGACAGAACTGTTAATTTATGTTGCAGCAAAATTACTTCGCCATTCGAAGTATAAATTACCGGGAAAGGCCCGTCGTACTTGGGTTGAGGAGCAGAAAGGCGTTGAGTACATGTGCTCACAACTAAGATTACATGGTAAGTGAGATGACGTAGATCTAGGGTCTCGCAAGTGTAGGGGAGTGAGCACACCTATACTGCTGGCGGGTTAGGAGTTAGGTTTCCAGGTGAGAGGGCATAAAGAGTTGGGATCAGCAGTAGCAGGAGGGGAAAGATTGAGAAAATAACTCACCAGGGCTAGGCGAAGAGTAGAAGCGCATAACGAGTTCGCGGAAGCTGGACACTACGAAAGATACTTCCTTTAACCAGGCCGTGCACGTGTACCTAAGCGATAACCGAATCGGAAGAAGCCTCAGTTTTCCAGTGTTGCCTTGGTTGACGCGACATAGTGGACATTGAGAGTAGGCTTATTAAACTTATGCCTTTGGCGGATAGGTCCTTTCCATGATTCTGTGTCTCGAAAATAGGGATGGCTCAGCTGGCGTAACATGGATCTTTCACTCGAGACGGCCAAGCCATAAGCGCTGGATAATATCTTGTCCCAGTCCCGAATCACGAGATTCGACAACACGCGCCATTGAACCATTTATTAATATGCCGTCTTGTTCCTTCGAATCGACGCAGAGGTTAGATGCCAATATTGCTCGATTGAGTATGTCCCAAGTGGAGACAAAAAGGCTTACTTTCACGCGATAGATTCGGACCACATGTATGCTTTAACAGAGAGTTGAATAGCTTTCTGCTCCGAACGAGTGAAACTAATCGAATAAGGTGTATAGGAGATATTATCCGACTTTGACCTTATAAGAAAGCGCGGAAAGGACCAGATCAAATGATCGATGTGAACTCTCTCAAACCGTTGACCAGGAGGAAGGCAAGAAGGTGCCTAAGGTAGCTTTAGTATATCTTTGCACCTTTCGAACAGTTGGCAAGCCTAATAGGAGCCTGGACCCAGATCGACTAATCGTACTGTCCGTATAAAATTCTTCTCTATTAAGGTCACCCCAGCAAAAAACGTCAGTTGTAGTTAAACTCTTATGCTATCAATAGTTTATGCGATGAAGCCGAGTCGCCGTTCACCGTTGAGTTAGAGAAGATCAGTAATGGTAAGGATGCTAGAGACTGAACCTTTCGAATTGTAAGAACAATTATGGTTAAGCGAAGAGTATAGCGGAATAGGCCGTGGTTTGAAAATGTCGCAAGACAAGCCTCATTCTCTACTTGCCAGGGAAGCTTTGAGCCATCCTGCTTAGCTTGAAATAAGAGAAGAAGAATCCTGAGACTCGTTAAGATCGGGAAGGTTTAACATTGTCTTTGCCATACCTCTATGCACGCTATGGACTGTGGACTGCGTATATTAATATGAATCCAGAAAACTGGGTAAGAAAGATTGTTACATAAACTTTCAAATCATTGAAAGAGCATCCGCGTGAAATTATCCACTCCGTTACGTTAGATGTGGAACGTATGTCCATAAGTGGAACTGGGAAAACCAAATTTTCAAGGATGGAAGAGTTCTATCCACGCTTTGGGAGTTAAAGTGTCTTTCGTGCGTGAAGCCAACAGCAAAAGTTACTCGAATGATTTTAAATGGTCGGTATCATGCGATTTGCAACGCAGTACTTACCTCAGGTCCTAATTCCAAAAGGTACCTAAAAATGACGAAAATATTGCAAGATACATTGTTATATAGCATAGAGCAGCAAAGCTTTAACTACCCGTCGGTCGAAAGACACTATAAAAAAATTCTTTTTTCAGTTGGTTGACAGCTTTGACAGTTTGAAAAGGAATACGCGCTAAGTGGGCGTTCGCCAAAACCTACCCAACATTTATATGATAATATGTTATTGAAATTGGCACCGAGACTCGAAGAAAAATGAGAAAGAATCTAACCTGAACACAATACTTTAGTACTGGTGCGGTATGAGTTGGTAGTGGTGGATAAGAGAGCTCGAGGTGGTTATAGCTTCTGAGGGCTTCCTACTCTAAGAATTAGCCTGTAAACGCGCATAAGTAACTCATGCTGATCTTGGAGACCAGTAACAGACCAATTTGGATTAAGTGGTGGCTAGCACATTATACGCTCTGTTATTAGGACGTTTATGATGTTATTCCGGCACTTGTTAAAATTTAGCGTTGTTCTGCCGATGCCGATTCTAAGAAACCATATGGTTAACAAGTTTAATTCATTCCCCTTTCAGAATATTGACAGAAAGCTAGCTGTCATAGTGGTTTCTCGGGATTTAGAGGGAAGGAGAGCGGCGATAGCGGGCGACAGGTTCTACAAGAAGGCAAATACCTCAAGTCGAGAACTGTTGTGGAGCCAACAGGTATAAGAGTAGAGAGATGTGACGTCCGGCAATACCGCACTTCCGGTATTCAGGATTGAGACGAATTCCGCATCAATCCAACCTTTACGCAAAGACGCAGCAAGATAGGAGTGTATCCGCATGTTACTTCTAGGAGAGGAGAAAGTTCGCTATTAAGATTTATCTAAATATGCTCTTAAAGTATAAAGGAAGACTCACGGAGATAAAGAAATATATGAAATTCTCTGCCGAACTGATTGAGCAAGATACTCTTGGATTTATTTCAAACCGAATGCATATACTCGTAATATCTCAAGAGTGCCAAACGATTGAGAATTTACTATGCTGTCTTGGGAACGATATACGCGGGATTGCCTATACAAGGGACTCTGCTTGTAGGTTATTGTCCCAGATTATTACGAAGATACTAAAAGAAGAGAATGATCACACCTAAGATGTCTATTCCTTTAGAGCGCCGCATGTAGAGTGAATTAAGTTAGATATTGCAGGTAACCGTACTCTATCTTTTGAGTTGATGGCAGTATAACATCCAAGGCTCTAAAAATCACCACAGGATCTCACATCTCCCGTAAGTGCCCTTTTATAGGGACCCACAATGCCCTCTCGATAAGAAGGAGAAGATCCATCAACTCTTGGAAGGGTGACGCACATGACCCAGTAATGATAACACTGGTGAAGCAATCAAAGACTCAGCCGGTTGAGCGGTTCACTTTTTAATAGAGCTTAATACAGGAGGGCGGCGATCGGGCTCTAAGCATTAGGTGGTGTGGGAGCCAGATGGTTATATCAATATTTGATGTCTCCTACGTCAACGAATGCTTTAAGCGAAAGTGGGATATTCTGAAAGAGACAAGGGGATAGAATAAAGAAGGGAAAGAGATTCTAAAAAGGAGGATAAAGAAAGGAAGAGACTGTTCAAAGAAGTTGGAAGAGCAATAGCAGAAACACGCCTTCAAGTGGCCGAAGCAATAATAGCCACCTAAGGGTGTGAATAATTCAGGTAAAGGAAAGTGAATATGATTATTCAACAAAGGGAGCGGACGTTTTTTTACGAAGATCGAACCACATAAGAATTTTAATATGTGACAAAAACATCCGGCAACGACGAGGTTTTCAAGAGAGAGTTTTCACCTCAGAAAAGGACATACCCTGTACACTACTTCAGCGTAAAGCAAAAAGTCCTACGTGTATAACCGCTCTCTTTCATACACCGATAACGGAGCATTTCCAAGCGAAAAGTTAACGCCAGAAAGAGGAGTAGCGTTCTTGTAAATCTTGTTTTCGACATCCAAAGAAAATTAGTGCGAAATGCAGCATATATTACACCGCTAAGTTGGCGTCGCTACGACGGTAAATAGCTGTAGTCGTTTAGATGATCAAGAGATACGAGCTACATCTGTGGCAGTAGGGGTGCGGATGGATGCAGTGAGTGCCATTGATTCTCCCGTAGCTTCCTGACGACTAGGTTTGGTGCTAGAAATTTTTTCCTGGTAGGATGTGGACAGGGAGGATCAGACAATTTCTTCGTATTCCATACAAGAAAGTATGAGTTTGGTAGTAACCAAAAGTAATCATGCGGCTACGAACGCTGGGCGGAAGGAAGAAGCAGAGGGGGAAACGAGGTAACGCTTGCGAAAAGGAACGAATTACTGTTGGAAAGAAGTTTTGATTACGACGGTGTTATGCGTAGAGTGTATTATTCAGATACATACAATTTATATATTCAGACTCTTTATGGCGTCGCATAGTGAATTAGGACAAGAAGAGTAATTTTTAGACTTTTATCTCAGTACTATAGAACCCCGTTATAGAAAACCGACAATTCGGAGCCTCGAGAGATGCGAAGCAACGCATTCGTATTGGAAACCTGAGGTAAGAAGGCCTGGGTGGTGGAAATAAGTGTGTTGAGATTGAAAGGATAGAGACAGAAATAGGCGGCTTGTAGGAGTAAGAAGAGGAGGAAGAACAGGCGGAGGCGGTGGTAGAGTATTGAGGGAATGTGTTGGGCGTGAGGCGCAGCTGTTTGCGGGGGAGGAAGAACAGCGGTAGCGGTGGCAGGTGTGGGAGAGACTGCAGGAAGTTTGGAAAGTAGGTAAAAGGAGAGATGATTAGGACAAAACCTGATCCGAGCATAATGGCCGTTGCAGATTCAGTCTCGGAGAGTTGCGCCGGGATCTCAAGCGACTGCACCGGTAATCAGCAATAGATAGTTGCTCGGACGGGCATTACTTTATAGGATTGAAAGAGATGTGTGAATGGATTACTGACTTCTTTTCACGGAGATGGAGGTCACCTTAACAATCCACACACACAGATCTTATTTACAGATTCTCACCTCATCACTATCTGATGGTTTGTTTGATAGCGCCCAATGGGCGACCTCATCATACACTCCTAAGCAGACGCCCTCTCTAACCATCGTTCCTCTCTGGTGGGCAGGCCAACAAAGCCGAGTCTGGATAATACACACACACACTTATGGGATTTCTGGACGAGCGCGTCAATTGTAGGGGACCTGAACCTTCTAGTTATCCGCCGGAGGAGCTCTGATTTTGGCCAGGCACGACTCTGGGAGAACATTCACCCTCTCGCATATCTCCTCCTTCTCGTCTTCGACCTGGACAGAGAAGACAACTGACTCGGCGAGTGTCAAACTTCACAAGGTCAAGGAATCGTTATTAAAAGAAAAAGGTTTGACAGATTTAAGATCGAGAGGACATGAAGTAGATAGTAGAGAACGGAGAAATTGGTAGAGCTTGAGGAGAGAAAAGAAGAGGTAATGGAATGTGAGGGAGCGAGGGGAGGGCAACTACTCGCAGGACCGTTAGGTGTAGTGACACAAATCACAAGCATTTACATAATTCCTAAGGAGCTAGTAATTCCAAATAAGAACGAGATGTACACATTTGCAAATAATTTCGGAATCAAAAAAGGAAATAGGTATAAAAAAAAAAAAAAAAAAAAAAAAAGGTAAACCAAAAAAACTGTAATATTTACGTCTTTTTTTTTTTATATATTTATATCTGATATTTATGGTTTCTTTTTTTTTTCTTTTGAGTGTAGAGATGTGTACTAGAGGATTCTCCAGCACACTGGGATGCCGCTTACAGGAGTAGTGACCCAACAGACGGGCGGTGTAATAATAATAATATAATAATAATAATGAATAATAATAATAGTGATATAATCAATATAATAATAATAATAATAAATTAATAATTAAATATAATATATAAATAAAATAATAATTAATAATAAATAATAATAATAATATAATAATAATAATAATAATAATAATTAAATATGCTATTATAATAAAAAAATAATAATAACAATAATAATAATAATAATAATACACTATTTATAATAATAATAATATAATAATAATAATAATAATAATATTACATACTTGAGGAATCTGTTTTCTCGTTTCAAAAATTGAAACAATAGAGTAATATTGAGCATCACTTAGGATTAATACAAGAATATGTGTATTTATAATACTGTATAATAACTTAAATTATATAACATAATAAATATAATTATCTATTGTTTATAAACTGTAGATATTGCATTTAAGAAGAAATGTTCCAAGTTTTCGGTGTCTGGGACTATGAAAAAACACGTCTTTAATAATAGTGGCTTGAGAATCAGAAATTATCACTCATCTTTTCAAGGTTGATAAAGCTTTATAGAAATGGAAAATATAAAAACTAAAATAAGTTGAAAATTAAATTAAAAACTTACAAACTATTATAATTTTTTAAGAAAAACAAAAATAAAATATTTAATTATTAATAAAGTATAATAGAGATTGTTATTACATTGGTCTAATATTCTATTTATCCCTTTCAATTTTGGCTTGTTTCTAATGCTAATGCCACAACTATGATGTTCTCTAGATACTAATACGAAAACGCATTCAGGGCAGGAACTGGGCAACTAATTTATTTATTGATGAGTTAACTAATATAGATTTTTAGTTATAATACAATAATTTATGTACATCATACAAAAGAGTAAATAAACAGACAAATGAAATCTGAAGAAGCTCCAAAGTCGCCAAAACTACAATTTACACAGTTTGTATCGTGTAACGAGCGATTTGCTTTCAACATAGAATTGTTTCTCTTTACAGCCATTTTATGGTTGAAAATTTTTAATTTTTTTTATTTTAAGATTTTACTTATTAGCGCTCTTCTCACTGAGGTAAAGATGAGATAGAGATAAAAGAATCCGCTGTTCGTCTGTTGTCCCTAACTAAGGCACAGGAAATATAAAAAAATTGTAAAAAATAGCTCAATTGCTTCCTTTAGAAATAGTGTCAAGAACTCATATTTTTTTAAAAATAAGTCTTTGAAAAATTAAGTAGAGCATTTAAATTAGGCGTCCAGCATCGTTTTCGAATTCACTGTTAATGACCTTCTTACAATATCATACCACTCGTCATGGACTTCTTTTGTTCAAGTGTTCTGGCTACTAATCTAAAGACTTTAAGTTCTGTCTTCAACCAGAGAAAAAAAACAAATGATTAGTTAATTGTCCTTAATTATCCTTCAAGATATAGAAAGCTCCTATAGAGATCATTTGCTTTTTTCATAATTCTAGAAGCAAGTTCCAAGTACGGTTCCACGCACAGATTGATAACAAATTCACATTTTTCCTATTATAGGCCTAGGCGGAATAAGGACAACTAATAATATCTTTGCTTCAGAGATATAGAAACTCTCCTGAGCTAACAGTATATTTAAATTACATGAAAATTTCTCAGTAATTAGACATAAGGGATTATGTTATTCATAGACTGGGTCGAGGGCGTTGTTAAAACTAGTAGTGTACTTTAATTTATCTAAACTTATTAACCCTTCTACATCCTTTCAGAATCATCTCTTGACTTACCGCCATTTATTAGAACTTGTTTTTATTTTCCCAATACTTTCTTGATTGGAAAGTCATATTATAAAAAAAAAAATTATAATGAAAGGGGGAAAGTGAGTGAAGAATCAAGATAATCCATATCTAAAAATAAAGTTTACAATCTTTTCACATGATCACCTCATAATGTTAAAACAAAATAGTATTAAAACCGTCACAAAAATAATAATCAATAGTAATAATTAATTAATATAATTAATAATATATCTATAATAAATAATAATAAATAATAATATAATAAATAATTAAATAATATTTTTACTAGAATATATGACTGATTTAACAGAGGATGAAACAAAATAAAGATTTAAGGATGTTCGATATCCTATGGAAGCACACAACAAGAACAACTTCGTTCAACTATCTTGCATGAAAATTACTCTACACCTAAATCATTTCTGTTCACAGTCACATCTTCTTCATGGACATTCTATTGATCAAAGATAATAATAGTTTCCTCAACGATATCTTTCTTTAATAGCTTGTTTGCTTGTTTAATCTACTCACATCTCATCCAAATAGACCAGGGTGGCTAATAAGAGTTTACTCTGAGCAATAAGTCCATTCTACCCTCCTCGACTTCAACTGTCTGCAGACTATGTTTTTCCCACATGTACATCTATTTAAATGTACATATGGTTTGGAACAAACTTTCTTTATATGATTAGTAACTACTAGTTTAACGCCTCATGGAGCTGTTATTGTATCTATAGTCAGCTCTTAATTTTCTGAAAACTTATGGATTCGTTATTCTTTTTGCCTAATTTGGTAGACTTGGAATCAATGTACCCAAGATGGGGCTGTTTATTATAAATCTAATATTATACTATAATATTATATATTTATCATAATATTATAATATTATTATATAATATATGAAATATATATATAACCGGTTATACAGGGGATAAACAAGAAAAGCGTGTTCTAGTTGCACCGTGGATTCATAATATTGGGGTAAGTTAATATTTAGAAATTAAAGGATTTATAAGATTGGGAGTGTATTATTACAAAATGTTATTAAACCTCAATTTCTTATATCATACATCTGCGAAGGACTTTCGTTCTTGGTAAAGAACGATTCGTATATTTAGACCCACCAATCTTAGTTAATTGATGTAAATAGGTAAAATTATATAAAAGTGCTTGATACATATTATCATGACAGTTTAATTATATTCATTTCTTTTTAACAAACCATATAAGCATATGTAATGGGTAGACAACAAGGACAATTTGTGGGAATTAAGTCTTAAGATCATACTATCTCTTCATCAATAGGTAAAATAAGCTATTTTGAAAGAATTTACATAGGAAAGAAAAAATATGTTTAAAACTGACAAAAGCTACTAGAAATAACTATACAGAGCAGTTTGTTATAATACCGTAATAATCCTAATTTTCATTTAAAGACAAAAGATACACAATTGTAGATTCGTACACGTTATTTCTACTCTTGTTTTTACTTTTTGCCAATGAGTTTTTGTACTGAGGAGCCGGGTTACATAGAAATATTTTAAAAATCTCAAGTCATTTTAACTTGGGTGCAGCCCTTATTAGGACCTACATTCCTTGATGCATCAGTTTTTCGGTCAAATTTTAAGATAATAAAGAAATTATATTATTTGTAATCCTAATAAAAAGTGCCATTAGTTAATTAATTCTTATTGTGTATTCTTTGAAACAAAATGAATTAGCTTAAATACAAATAAATTAATAATAATTTTACCAAGGATTTTTAACGTTTTTAAATAATTTAAATACGCATTACAATAATGCTAACATTCAAATCCATATTTGTCCCCAAGGTTCTTATCACTAGCAGGTTTTGCAAATATGTAAAGAAATAAAATTAACACACTTTTATTGTTTAATCCTCTCAATTCATTCCAAATATCCATAGGTGATCCCATTGTCCTTAGGAGCGGTACATAGAATACTTTTTAAAAAATCCAAGTCATCAATCTGGTCAGGGACTACTTCCTGATTCGCAACAGTTTTCCCAATTTAGATGAATCTTCATTTAGGATTTTGATTCACTTAATTTCTTCCATGCAGCATTTTTCCAATTGGACTTCGATCTTCTTCGGGTTTAATAATTTGCTTAAAATCAAATATGTCCCTATAGAGTTTATCACAAGTTGTCTTGCACAAATAGATGACTAATTTTACAGTGACATAACGTTTAACATTACTGCTAATTATGATTAAATAAAATTAAAATTAAAAATTACATTAATTTGTCTTTGTCTGGTCCAATAGTTATTCTTTGTGTCTGTTTTTGTCCCAACTGATAGTTTGATTTACTTCGAGGATGCCGCAGCATACACATAGAAATATTTTACATTAATACTCCAGTTCATAAACTTACCCAATGGTCAATTTCAGAAACAATGTATCTTATTTACTCGCTAGATTTCCAACACACAATACTATATTAGAATTCTGTCAGTTTTGTACGGACTACTTTCCATGATCGGCAGTTTTCACAAATTTTTTATTTGATTCGAAAACTAAACCCTCGTCCCTTTGTTTCGGTCGGAAAACGCTTATCCAAATAATGCTGCAATCAAAATATGTCCTTCCGAACGATTGGTTATTTATTCCACCCAAGGATTTGTCTTAAATGTAAAGTTGATAGGTTTTCTGATATACGGTAGCTTATGTTTCCAATATGCATTCCATTCCATAGTGATTCGTTCACTTTTTGAATCATGTTCTGCGATACTACATGTCTCAAATTTTTGTAAATTTAAAAGTAATCCAAGAATCAATATTAGCCATTTGAGCTTTGGGTCAATCGTTCAGGAGATCAAGTTATATCATCTGATAGCATAATGTCTCAACTTTCATCATTATGACACTTACTCTCCTTTTCCAATGCTATTATTTGACATAACTATACTATCTTAAGACGCATGACTCAATAACGAATTTTTAATTTCAATTTACTTTTTTTACAGCTTCAAATATTTATTAAAGAACAATGATAATAATAAAAATAATAAATATAATGATCATATATAAATAATAATACGAATTGGTCCTCGGAATCGGGCGTCTTAAAGGTATAATTCGCCTTCAAATATGCTAACGGCCGATTAAGCAGTAAAATTATAATAATTTAGGATCTGTCCGTCATTATTATTATACCAGGTATTCTCGCTCTATGAGATTATTGGCAATTACAAACCAGGTAACCCTGTATCACAACTTAATAATTTCATTCTCCAAGACTAATTGTCACATAAGTAGAAGAATTTTAACCACCCACATTTTTCTAATACATGAATTAATAATCATTTAAAAAGTTATATCATTAATTAATTGTAATTACAGTATTAGCTTAATGCAAATTCAGTTAATTTCAAATTAAGGAGAATGAATTTGGTAGCATTATTGCTGAAAGCAAATTCATTTCATAACAAATTTAGGAATATGACTTTGCGAGTAGTTCATTTACAAATTCATTACAAATTATTTTGAATTTATATATTAACTAACTGTTACGATAAACCCCATCAAATTATTTTGAATACTTTATTGATTCTTAAATCTAAGCTGACACCCAATAATTATAATATCCAAATTTAAAATTAAAATCACAGAGATTCTCCTTGTTGAGTATAGTAAAAGGCACCTTTTACAATGAGTCTTGGGGTCTACTTTCTCAATTTTATTTATTAAATTTTTTTTTTCAAAGATTCATTTTAACTTCTTTTTTATATATTAGGGGCCTATAAAAAAATAATCTCACTTCAATTTTTAACTTTTCTATTATTTTTCTGTTAATATTACAATATTAGTATAATTGGCAAAATATTGAAGCGCTAACTCAAACATTTTATTGTAGTATAACACTAATGAATAAGTGAACATGTAAGATGAAGCACAGACATGGTTCTGTTTAGTAATTGAAAATGACAAATTGTTCTTGATTTTATTATATAAAAATAATGCTACGAAATACAGAGAAAATACAAACAAACACTATAATATTTGGTGACAGGTTATAGCTTTTACTTTTGAAAGTCAGCGAAACAGCAACATGACACATACTTCATATTGTTTGCTGTTAAAATTTAACAGCATAATCTCTCTATTTAAAAGCTAACAATTTTAAAGCATAATTATAAAAATAGTAGGCCTATTTAAATGATAATAATTAAAAAAATAGTAGGCCAATTTAAATGTCAATAATTGTAAGTATAGTAGACATTTAAATATTAATTACAAATATAATAGAAATTTAAATGTTAACAATTATAAATATAGTAGGTCAATTTATATGATAAATATACAGTAAATATAAAAAGCAAATTTAAATGTTGGCAATTTTATATTGAGATTAAAACAAGTGCTTTTAATTTACATTTTCTTTTAATTAAACAGTAAAAGTAATATTAAAAATGTAAATAACTACTGCAATAAAATATTCAAGTGCTTGTAAAAAACTACTGTAAGAAATAATTATCTTTTTTTGATAATTCTTACCTTATCTGCAAGTTTAAATGCAATATTTTTATCCACATAACTAGAAAGTTTGTCCTCAAGCTTCCGCTTTTCTGTACCTGAATCTACAGAGTGTGCAATGAGTGAGACAATGGTTGACCTGTCTCTTGTAACATATTTGTACACAATTTTTTCAACAGTATTTTTAAAATCTTCATATTCCCTCCTCGAAAAAGACATTTTCTGAACAAATATATGAATTAAACATAAATTATTAAATACTTTAGTAATTAAACCTATACAGCATGTCAATAAAGAAATAATAATAATAATAATAATAATAATAATAATAATAATAATAATAATAATAATAATAATAATAAATAAATATATAAATAAATATATAAATAAATAAATATATAAATAAAAAAAATAAATAAAAATTCTGCTATTAACACATTGACTGCCAAGGGGAAATGAGTAAAACTTCTCCGGAGGCCACGTTAAGATTTTTGCATTTTTAGATAGGTTATGATTAATGAAATCATATGGTAGCTGAAATTCGTAAAGGTACAAAGTATTTACCGAGATATTTACTTTTATTGTTTTATTTTAATTTCAACAGCCGTGTTACTAAAATATGTGTGACATTGGTCATGGTCACACACATGTGTGCGACATATGCCACATATGTGACATCATGCATTATTCTTGCGTATTCCTCGATCACTTCTATGACTGGGACATGATTCACCCATTGCCACTCGTTAACATTACAGAATTGAGGAATTCAGCCAATCAATCTCGTTTCTTTTTTTTACTTTTTACATTTTTTTATTAAAAAAAAAAAAAAAAAAAAAAAAAAAAAAAAGTACCACCACCTAACTGACTCCCCGTGCCGGTAAACGAATTCATATGCTTATGATATATATATATATATATATATATATATATATATATATATATACTATATATATATATATATATATATATATATATATATATATATATATATGCTATATATATATATATATACTCCCCATTTTTCATATGAAACTAACGTAAAGAATAAAAAAACTAGAACCGTAACACCAACTTATACCAAAAGTTTCCTCAGCGGCCACGCTATCTTTTGAGCATATTTAATTGCATGTATTGTCTCACAGATTTGTGTGCCGAGGCCTCAAACGAAGTCACTGTGTCGCACAAATATGTGCGAGGCAGCAAATGAAATATCACAGTTGCACATATATGTGTGACATGGCAGTCAAAGTGGTAAAATGAATATTATGTATAGTCAAAAAAATTTCTAATTTCAGATAAGTATAGCGATGCTACTTATCTGAAAATTTTTTATTTTTTTTATTTATTTATTTATCTACTATATATTTAATAATAAAATAATTTCAAATTACGTATCCCACATTTATTTATGGAAAAT
>JABUQX010139774.1:0-20352 GCA_015478945.1 Trachelipus rathkii
ATTCGGATGAAGGTACAAAAGAGAGAGCCGTTTTCATTGGAATCTGAAAATCCTGCCTTCAAGGACAGGGTAAATTTTTGGCTCGGGGCTGAAGCCCATATTTCACACGCCCCCCTCATAATTGAACATAAAATTCGGAATTTTCAGCGGATTTTGACCCTATAAACCAAATGTTTAGCCTTTTTTTGCCTCTAAAACGTTGTTTTCTGGGGTTTTTCTGTGTCTGTCATTCTTTCAGAATTTTTCAATTTTTCAAAACCTATATTTTCACCTTTTTTCGTATCAACTTCATAATTTTTTACGAAATAACTTCAAACTTGAAATATGCATAGATGGGTCCATTACCTACAATAGTCACAATTGTTTTTTTTTTTCGATTTTTTGAGTTTTCTGCTCAGCGTTGTCAAATTTTCAAATCCACTTTTTTTTATTTTAAATGAAAAAATTGTGATAATTTTTTGTTAAGTGTTTGGGCGACGTGGATAAAATTTTCAGGGCATTGTAGTCGGGGGAGATTCACAATTTTTACTTAGATAATATCTTTGTATATGCATTAGTTTTGGATTTGTTCTTGGAACAAATTTTCAAAAAAAAAATATTTTGGAAATTTTTTAAAAATTTTCTTTTGAGTATACAAAAAAATTATCTAAGTAAAAGAGATGCATCCCACGCCCGATTATACAAACCCTGAAAATTTGATTTTCTTGATCGGATGAGTAGAAAAAAAATATATATCAATTTTCAACTTTTACAAAAATACAAATGTTTATAATTTTGTAATATATATAATTATATATATTATATAATATATATATATTTATATATATTATATTATATATACATATATAGATTATATATAATTAGTATTGTATATATAATAGTGTGATATATATATATACTATATATATATATATATATATATATATATATTATATATAATATATATATATATAATATAATATATATATTAAATATATATATATATATATATATATAATAATATATTGTAATATATTACACTTTTAGTTGTATTAGTATAGTGTGAATATATATAACTATATATATAATATATATATATATATATATATTTTATATTTTATTATATATATACATATTTATATAATATAGTTTATATATATATATATATATATATTTAATTTAAAAAATTCAGATCCCGAATTCCATGTATATATATATTATATATATATATATTATATATTATATATATATATAATATATATATATTTATTATATATATAATATATAATATATATATATATATATTATGATAATACATAGATTACGAGTTATCCAACAGGGTCTATATATAGGTGTTTTTCTATTCTTCCTCTGGTAACGACGTTTAATTATCTGAAGCGTAAAGACAGTACTGAGGGACTCGAATCGGTCTTGGGGTCTTGGGAAATTATCCAAGTCCGGCTAGTCATTGAGTATTTAAGATTAAAGCTCTGGGAAAATTAATAGTTCTGAGTTTCTTGGTTTGATCTCGTTTCCAACCAGTTGCAGGCCCCTTCTTCAGTCACGTTTAGAGATCATGCTATCAATCCACAATATTTGACCCTTTCTATTTAATCATCAATGATGATCTTCTAATTCATTCAAGATAATTGATCTATTAAATATTATATAAAGCTATTCCGAATTTACGCACTCTAATAGGTAAACTCTCCTCAAGGATATTTTTAAATCTATCACTTCAAGTTTTATTTCATAAGGTATATTTGCATCATCAGATATCGGACTACGTAGTGATGCATGTAGATGTAAGTCTTTAAGATCTATCCATCTTTGTATGGCAGATCTGGTGGATCTTATTCGTTGCCTGATGGCTGTTTGGTATTATTAATATCCTATACAACTTTTCTCGTAATTGGCTATCTGATCAACTTTAGGATCATATAAGCTATGAGATAATGAATCGTTGACAATATTAGGATTCTGTTGATGCAACTGTTGTTGATGTGAAAGAACTTGTAATGTCGATGCATTGTGTGGTAATAACTGCGCATATTGAGGTTGTGAATGATGAAGCTGTGATAGTGGATTTTGCACAGTGTGTGGCAATAGCTGGTCATATAGAGGTTGTGAATGATGAATCTGTGGTATTGGATTCTGCACAGATGATGTATTATTATACTTCATTTTCTCATACTCATTATATGGAATTACAGAAACCTTCTTCATCATTGGGACATCCACTTAGTTATCAGTGGAGCTATAACGGAGAAAAGTAATGGAAGGAATACGCCACCTCCTCTCTCTAGTAACATCTTTTTATTTTTCAGATTTTTTTATGTTAAGGGAGAGTTTTTTAATGATGTTTCTATAACGACGTAGCTTTACCTTCTGAGGCCTGTTTAAAGGAACATTTCCTTATATAAGATTTAGACAGATTCACATACACACTTGATGAATTTCTCATCCTCACTATTTAGTTTTACGTTTTTCAGATGGTTTCAGGTTTTTAAATTTTTTTATAGAGGTAAACTGCTTCTGCCCTAGAGGCATCAATTATTTCAGGTATGTAATAAGAATTCTATCTCATAGTGGTAGAATGTTGGCTACGGAGCACACTCTGTACGTGTTTTTTTAGGGTGAAGTTCACACATGAAATAACCGTATGGAATAGATGTAACTTCTTATATACTTTTAAGAACTCTCCTTTGAAGGGAAAACATTTGAGTGGCCAATACATTAATTTGACTCATGTCTTTCTCTGTCCAAACAACAGTAAATACTGGGTGTTTAAAGAAACCTTCGATATGCTGCTTTGATCGAAAAATATATTCTGCGTTATGAAAAACACAGAGGTATTTAGATGGTGAGAATAACGGTGACGCTTCTGCTATTTCGCATATTTATTTGTGCAATTAAATCTCTAATACAAAATAAATTTCATGACCATGACAATGTTCCAATGAATCTATATCGGTATATGCTTTCATGAAATTGAATAACATCTTTTTATTATTCCTTAAATTTTTCCTGAAAAAAACATTATTGCACCATATTATTTTTACAGAGGTTTGCTCAAAATTTAAAAATTCCTTTAAAAATATTTAATAATAGAAAGGTTTTCTAACATCCTGTTGGGCTGATACAAGCATGCTGGAAGATTCGGAACGTGATTAAATTTCCTCCACATCCATGAAGTTCGTCAAAATGATGAATGAAATAATGAGACTATTTATTAAAATATGAATGTAAAGCAGTAAAGCAGTAAAAAGTCAAACTAATCCCTTTGTTGCTAGGGCAATTGCGCTATTGATTTACTGTTTTACTGCTTTAAGATATGTAAAGTATATGTTTTTAAGTAAAATTTCGTACAATTTTAGTAAAATAAAATGTTATATAACAGAAACTCTGTGTTTTTCTTCTTAATATAATTTTAAAAATTTATAAATAAAAAGTAATTAAAACAAAAATAAAAAAAATAAAAGAAAACATAATGTTATTAAATATATGAAGTTTTAAGTGCAGTAAAGCAGTAAAGACATCAAGACCAACTAATTCCACTGTTGCTAGGGAATTGCGCTATTGATTTACTGTTTTAACTCATATGGTCTTTTAAAGTAATGTTTTTAAATAAAAAATGTTTGCAAGTATGAAATAAAATGGTTAACTCATAGTATAAAAACGGTATATTTTGAAAGAAATTCTTGAATCAGTTTACATTGATATCAAACTATGCAAATATTTATTCGTTTCGCGCGTAATATTGCGCCTGCGGGCGCACGCGGCGGTTTCGCTGTAATATATTGCGACGGGGTGCGCCTGCGGGCGCACGTGTTGGTTTCGCAGCTGGGCGTGTTGTGAACGCGGACTCGGAGACGTTTTCGTTCACTGACCCATTTTGTGTATTCCTATGGAAATGTTGAAACTTTAGTTTCATCTTTAGTCTCCGCATTTCGTCTTCTTTCTTATCCATATATTCACCCCACCATCCTTAGGAGTCTTCATACTCAATACTGAGGATTCTGAAAACCTAATAAAACGAATTCTATCACCAATTGAAAGTGAAAACATATATGTAAGACACCTATTTGTTCTAATATAACCGCACGAAAAAGGTTAAACGGCAATCACCTGAATGGGTGTCTAAGTGATCGCTAGGAGCACTCAGTTGGCACTCACTTGGCTTAATCTGGGCACTATCTGGCACTCAATCTGCATCATCTGGCCTCACCTGGCACTCGTCTTGACACTCTTTTGGTCCAAATAGGACACTCCTTAGACACTTTCTTACGGTGTATGCCTGGTTGTCACAATGAATGATTGAATATATATATATATATATATATATATTAGATTTATATATTATATATACATAATATATATATATATATTAATATAATATAATATATATATATATATATATATGGGAATCAGAAAGGAGGACCACCAGCAAAGTTGCCATCAAATCTGAGATGGAACAGGGTAGGAGGGACGGGCAAGGATGGTGGTGTGTTGTGTTTGTTTGTTGTGTGTATAGGGAGGTTATGTGTCTAGGGTATGTGTGTTCCGTCTAGGTATGTGGCGTATAAGTGTCATCAGTGCCATCATTAAATATCGAAGGATATCGGACTGGTGTGTGTGTGTGTGTGTGTGTGTGTGTGTGTGGTGTGTGTGTGCAGTGTGTGTGGTGAGTGTGAAGTGTGGAATGGAATAAAATGAACTCAAGTTTTCTCAGGACAGGTAGCTAAATGGCTCGAGTTAATCCCCACCTCACCACTCTCTCACATACCTTCGTGGAATGTAAATAATCGCGAACAAATCTCGTATCGATACCAAAATATGAAAAAATATGATGCCGATGCATCGAAGGGGGGTCAAACTCCCAAAGGGGGCCAAACAAACTAGGGGTGGAACGTACGACGGTTGTTGCGCAACCGTCTTGGAGCACCCTTTCTTCGTAGGGGTGCAAAATCAGCCTTTTAGGAAACAGTTGCTAAATAATCGATTACAGTACGATATCAAAATAATCGATATTTTTAAACGATATCTCAACGGACGATATTGACCGCCATACTTATCATAGGCGCAAAGGCGCAAAAGACGCATAGGGGCAACTCGGTGGCGCAACCGCGCCCAGCTCTGATATATTTATATATATATATATATTATAAATTATGATATAAATATATAATTATTATATAATATCTATTATATATATATAATATATATATATATATATAGTATTATATATATATATATTATATATTATATATATATTATATAATATATTATTATAATATTATATTTATATATATATAATATATATAATATATAATATATATAATATTATATATAATATATATATAATATATTATATATATATATTATATATTATATTATATATATATATATATATAATAATATATATATATCTATGTTATATATATTATTATATATGTATTATATATAGTTATAGATATATATATATATTATTAATATATATATATGGTATAGATATATATAATATATATATATATATATATAATTACTAGTTTTATTTAATATAATTATATAACAGAGGTGGGGCACTTCCGCTCTTTAGTCCCCTAGTCCGCTCCGAGCCGGACTATCCAAAAAAGGTGGGAATACGGATTGGGTGCGGAGTCGTCAGGAAATTAGCGGACTTGCACGTGCGGATCAAAAAAAGAGCGAATATTTAGTATTTCAGAGCGAATATTTAGTATTGGTAGGGATATTTTTGAGGCAAAGAGGTCAGCCTTAAATGCTTTTAATATTTTGAGCAGCTAATCTTTTGAAAGGTAATATGGATTTCTTGTCTTTTGAAGAAGACTTGAGGAGGAAGAGGAAACTCTTGAGATTTTGTAAATACTCCTTCAATTTATATTGTTTACAATATTTTTTTTGTAAGGATATATAACTATTTAGTATTTTAATAGTAAAACCTTTTGTGAAGTCGCGACATTATTAACGGAAGACGTGCGGACGTGCGGACTTGCGATTGCGGAGGTTTGATGGTCTGAATAGGTGCGGAGGAGCGCTAGCGGACTACGTTTCTCAAGGTGCGGAGGTGCGCTACGCGACTACCCCTAAAATGAGCGGGCGTGCGCCACCTCTGTGTTATATATATATATATATATATATATATACTAGTATATATTAGTGATATGTATATATATATATATATATATATATCTATCATTATATAGTACTAGTATACTATATATATATATATATATATATATTTATATATATTAATATATAGTATATATATATATATAATATATATATAATATCTATATAAAGGTGGCATTAAAGGCGTTCAAGCCGTTATTCCGTTTATTAACTCGTTGATCTTTTGAGTTAACGTTATAACGCTTTCGTTGATTCGAAAGAAGTAGGAATATTAACGAGTTTACATTTGTGAATTAACGTTAACGATTTAATATTTCCCTAACAGTCCGTTAACCGTTTACCTAATTTTCGAGTTTATAAATATCTGTTTCTTATCAGATGGCCGTGTTAAATTGTAATTAGAATTCGATTTCTGATAACAGATTAAAGCATTTTTTTTCCAAAAATTTGCCTACACCATGAAGAAAAACATCACATTTGATTAGCAATCTGGAGATGTTGCTTATCGAGATGATTAAACATTTAAACGTCCTGAAGGCTCTACTTACGTAATTGTTTAGATATTTTAAAAAGTAATTTCTCGATAGAGATTTCATCAGTAGAAAAAATAAGTTGCCATGCTATTAGACATTTCTCCACTCCTCCTCCTGAGATAGTTTATCGCGAGGGTAAAATCTTTTAATTAATGAGTCAAAACGCTTTAGATTTATGGACCTTAAGTCTTACGATTAGATCCGTTGCTCCGATAATTCGCAGGTTTTAAAATGATTAGTTCGCTCGGTAGTTACTAATTGCCTCCAGGTTTTTGGTCTATAATTAATGCCGATAAAACTCAAACAATTACCCAACTATAAATGCATTATTTGAAGAATTCGTCTACCTTAAGGGGAGGGTCCAATTATTGCTTCGGGCTGAGCCCAATTTTCACTATCTTCAGGAGGAGGAAAAATTTATAATAGCCTAGCAATTATTTTTTCTACTATGAAATCTCTATCGAGAAATTCCTTTTTTAAAATATCTAAAGCAATAGCGTAATTAGAGCCTTCAGGACTCAAATGTTTAATCATTTCATAGGCCACATCCCCCAGATTGCTAATCAAATGTATGAGTTTTTCTTCATTAGTGTAAACCGGGTTACCGTCTATTACAGCTTTAAACTTAGACAAAAAGCGGTAAAATACTAATTTATCTGCTTCATCACTTTCAAACTTCCCTATCTGAATTGGAGGCTCTTTTGCACTTCTAAAAAGGTTTAAACTAGACACAGTTCTATCAGATACATTAGAATTAGAGCCTACAGTTGAGTTTGAAAAGGGTGGTTCAGAGTCTTCACTAGCAATAGAAGGGGTATTAGGCTTTGTCAAGTTGTCAGATAAAGTGGCAATCTGTTCCTCTAAATCTAATTTATAATCAAACATACTGTTACGCTCACTTATATAAAATTCATTAAGAGTTTTAAATTTAAGTATATTTGACAAAATACTTTTATCTGCCTTATCCAAAGACTTTAAATAACCTTTTAATTCAGATAATTTATCTTTAATAAAAGAGGAACTACCGCTAGTTTTTAATCTGGCTATAATTGCCTCCATCCTTCTTTTTAAATCGTCTCGTTCTACAATGTGAAGATTATTAAGTAACTGGCATTCTTCCATTTCAGCCATAGTGATAATATAAAACAATGACTAAGTAAATTTAATATTTCTCAAAAAAAACAACTACGTTATAATTTTACTCAAAGTTTAGGCAACGTACTCCAAGTATCAAGGAAATTCAATAAGCAATAGGTGAGTAATAAATGCAAATAGCATAAGCTAATAAGAATAATTAAGATAGACGTCCTCTTTAAAATTCTTGGAAAGTTAAAAGAAATATTCTAGTCAGAATATTTCTAATGTGCAATAACAGCAGTTGAGTGAACTGCTCTATTCAAACATGAGGATGCCTAGCCTAATAAATTATAAAATCTCAACGAAAACAAATATAACTCACCATTAAATTAATTCAAAATAGCTTTAAAACATTTATTTCCAAAAATTTTAACTTGGATGGATTCCTTTTTTTTTTGGAAGGCTTAATTTTAGTAAAATAAAGGTAGTTGCTAGTTCCTAGCTTTGGCCTACATATAGAATGCCGTCCATTGAGTGCTGTTCTAAAACTTAAAGTAAGGTATAAGAATTTGAAGGCAAGAGGTGTGTTAGAATTAAACAGAATAGATAGAATATACCTAACAAACTAGTCCTGCTAAAATCAGAATATAGAAGAGTTAGGACGCAGCTTGGAATAGCTCTCAACTGGCAAGCTTTCTCAGACAATCCTCTATCAATAATAAGCGCCAATTAATACTTTGCCCTAAACTAGAACTAATGTTAAATTTTCAAATGAAATACTTTACGCAATCTTGATCTTTGCAAGTTTAATATATAGTTTAATAGCATAATGCTACATAAAAGCTCCCAGCTTTATAATTTCACTGTTGGCTCAATTGACTTTTTTCTCTAAGTGCCTCGTTTTAATTTTTCAAAGCAAACTTTCGTTGTTGCCAAACAAAAATATATTTTCAAAGCCAAGAAAGTCTCTAAACCATAGTGTAAAATAGATGGACAAGAAATATTCTTAAATTTTTGTAAACATTTTAAAAAACCCTAGTTTAATCTAAAATAGTTAATAGCAAAATAGTAAGGTTTAATACAGGGGTAAAATATTTCTAATATCCTCCCAGCAAAAAACAATTTGCTGGAGGCAAATTAAGGGGAAATGATTTTCAAATGTACAAACACAACTTTTTAAACCATAACATTCATTCAGAACAACATACAATTGCTCAACTAATATCAATATTTATAAAGCAATCAAACATTATTTAGCAAGTTTAAGCTTCATATCACTAAAGCCAATAATAACTGAATCTAAGATCTTAACTTAATTCTAAAGAGGGCAGAACTATTATTTATAATCATTCCAACTTTTCTTCCAGGAATTTCCCTGAACTTGACAGCAGCTTTCCTTGCAGGTCTTTCCTTAACACCTGACTGCCTACTCCTAGCAACTGGAGGAGTTGGATCAGTATTAAGAATTTCTTCAGCAGAATTGTCAATATTATCCCTTTTTTCACTCTGATTGATCAGAGTGGGTTATAGACAATTCCATAGGATAAAGATTGCAAATAGGATGATGAACAGTTTTACCATTATTTTGATTGATTTTTACTGACCTAATAATTTTTATCATTCCTTACAACCACTTCTATGACCCTTCCCAACATCCAGAAGGGTCTAGGTTTGTTAGGCAGTTTTTTAATAAGACAACAATCGCTACACTTTTATACGTAGTGCCAAGGACTTTGATACAAGTTTCTATTATGTTCTCTGAGACAAATACTCTTCATACCATAGCCTTTTGAATTCTTCAAAAGTTATAAGTTGCTGATCCAGACTTTTAAGTACAACATCCCTGTTCATCTCTCTCGATGGATCTTCTGAGTCTCTAAAGACAAGAACCGAATTGGAGTGCATTTTCAGAAAGGAATTGGGAGTAATGATATTTAAATCATTTTCAGAAGACCTATAAGTGAGAGGTCTGGAATTTATAGCATCTTGAATAGAGGATAAAGTGTTAGTAGTTCAAAGTAATTTTTTTTAGTTTGCACAGTTTTATACAAGCATTTTTTAACAGTCCTAATAAGCCTTTCCCAAGCTGCTCCAATAAACGCAGCATAAAGAGGAATTTTAATATGCTTAATGTGACACCTAGTAAGGTGATCACAAAATTCTTGGGAATAAAATACATCTCTCAGGATATCTCCTGATTTTCCAAATGCTCGAGCATTATCAGAGTACAAGTGAGAAGATATAATGTACCTATTGCAGAACCTTTGAAAGGCAGGCAAAAGCAAAAAAATTTCCGTATACAATTTCAGGAACAAGTTCTCAGGTGTTAAGGCCCCGCTAATGCTCAAACAAGTAAATTAAAATATTACATCTCTGGTATTCTCATTTTGTGTGCCGTAACACTGGTTAGAAGGAACCAGTGGGTCGAATTGTTTTCTCTGCCAAGGAAACGTTTCACACAGTAGTGGACTAACTTTAATAACTATGTTTTTGTTAAATTTCAGAAAACTTGCAAATCATCGCGAGTTTAGGGCCATGATCTTCATTAACATACTGAAAATACCAGGTTTCAAGAGTAAATATATTGTCAAGACCATGCTCTACTACACTGTCCTCAAAAATACTTGTCAATGGATTAAAGTATGAGGCGGAAGGACTTAAAACCTGATTAACAAGAGAGGAATGGGCAAGATTTTTGAGACACGAAGGGCCTCCAATTCTATTAGAAGGCAAAGGTTTGATCAAAGTTAGTTGTTTTTTTGGCAAGTTGGTAAGTTTGGAATAATTGTAGCAGAGAGCATTATATTTCTTACATAAGAAACAGGAAGACAGGGTATTTTTAACAGCTTGTCTGGCTTTTGAGGTATAGAACCCTTTATTTTAATATAAATTAAAGTTAGTTTGTACCAAGATGCTGAACTTGGGAATGAGCATTCAAAATAATCACAATCGGGGTGAAGGGGTGGACTTTGCCCAAAAAAATAAGGATTACAATTCAAAACTAAAAATGAAGAGACTTTGAATCCTTCTTTGGGAGGCGGAAATTTCATCACGTCCAAAAATATATCTAGGTTTTTAGCAGAAGGGATAGCCTGAGAATCATTTTGAGAAAAACTATTTCCCTTTCCAAAACTATGCAAGTTGCATACGCCTAATCCAGTAAAGCAGCAGCAAATTTGGCTGGATCATCTTCCACCACTTTGATATACCTAAATTTAAACAGATAAGTAGTTATCTTACTCAATTTATCAAACTGTGAAAACCTTTCAATGTCAAAGACATCATCAACAGCATTAGTCACAGTACATTGTACAAAGGACTTAAGTTTACACTCAGAAGGAATGCTCAACAGCTCATGTGTAGGCCAATTTTCAAAATCATTATACAAGAATGGAGGTCCATTCACCCAGAATTTTTTAATTTCAATAAATTTTTCAAATGATACACCTTTGGTCAATAAATCAGCAGGATTGCTGTGTTGCTAGTTCCTAATTTTTTTTAAAGAGTAATTGAAAACTGGGCGTATTTTGCAAGTTCAATGAGCCTCAGTCTTTAGGACAGGCCGATGGGGAATGAAAATAAAATTTGCCTTTTCTGAAGGGTTTATATCCACCTTCTCAATAATACCATCAGCCAACTGTTGGCTAAAAACTTGTGCCATAGATCATCAAAACAACATCTTTATAATGCAAGTTAGGAGCACAACTCGGTCAAGGAGACTTTAAACGGCAACCACATGTTAGAAGGAAGCCAGGTCATTGGTTTCCTGCCGGAGTTTCAGCACAGGTAAGTGACTATCTTAACTTGTTTTTTGTTAAATTCAGAAACTTGCAAAATATCGGTTTTAGCCATATCTTCATTAACATTAAAATACCCAAGGCTTTCCATAGAGTAATGATGGTCAAGAACATGCTCTACTACACTGTCCGGTCAAAAATACTAATCAATGAATTAAAGTAGAGGCGGAAGGGATTATTAACCTGATTAAAAAGAGAGGAATGGGCAAGATTTTTGAGACACGAAGGGTCTAAAATTCTATTAGAAGGCACATTCAATTTATCAATTTGGTTAGGGTATAGAAAATTTTTAATATCACCAAATGGTACAATATGCTGACCCATCCTAAAAAAGACTCTCATTCAAATGACATCTTTGAAATGGAAAACGGTGCAAATATTGTAACAAATCTATACAATTAAAGCATGCAATTCTAGCCAGAAGTCGCTCACAACCATGCATCAATTATTCATTGAACTTGCAAACTGACCCAAGTTTACTTTATTTCTCTAAAGCCCTTTTTTAAACCAGATATTTCACAACTTAATATCAAAGGCTCATCGATGAGAAAAGCGCAAAATTTGGAATAGCTGTGGCTTTCTACCAGGCAATCAATAACAAAAGGAGTATGAAAAGAAAGGTTTTTTCTTTCGATGAAATAAAACTATGTATGTCATAACTAATACTATATAAAGTTTTCAAGTCTAATAGCTTCCCTGCAATCTTAGACCTAACATAACTTCGTTCCGATCCAGAGTCTAAACGAGCTAACAAACGGCATTGTTTACCCCCTTGGTGCAAAGTGATTTCTATAAATGGGAGGAGATAGTTTGTTCACCCTTATTAAAATTAATTGCAAAGATAGGACATTGTTTGACTGTTAGAATTTATTTGAATGCCCATTTTTACAAAAAGCAGAAATATAGTAAAAAGTTTACAATACATGCAAGCGTAAAATCTAAAAAGCCCCCTTGATTACCCGGACATTCTTCAGTAGCATGCTTGGCACTCAAGCAAAATTTACAATATGCAGCTGGTCACAGCGTTCTAGCCTAGATTCAATGTCTGTGTAAGACGGACATTTATTCATGATATGACCTGCCATGCTGCAAAATTTACACGGGAAAGGTTGAATTACGGCTTTGCTTCTAAAAAGGAACATTAGAATTTGGCAGACTTTGTGAGTAGTCTTTAATATTTTCACGGGTACCGCTGTGAAACCATTGTGGGGTGGAGTTTTCTTTTCATTATCACCATGAGCCCTGCTGTTTTGACCACCATTAGATGCTTATTTGATGAAATTTTGATTATATTTAGAACTAATCACAAGGATTATTAGAATGTTAATTAGGATAATATTCTTTTCGCGTCTCGCCAAATTTATTAATTCCCTAAAGTTATTACATTTCATGCTTAGGCTGCGACCATCTGCATCAGCTCCAGGCGTTTCGTTAACAGTAATGATTAGCTAGGTACTTGAGAGACATTGGTAATTATTCATAGAATCATATGTTAGTTACGAACTGCTAAGTTAAGTTATTAGGTTAGATAGGGTCTTGGTATGTTATTTGGATATATGCCCTATCCTTGTTCGTGACAGCATTTTTATTCTAGTCTATTGAAATTTGGTGAACAGCGGTTGTATCGATGATTTGGAAACGTCGCATTGTTTATAAAGCAAAACTTATGAAATAACTTTGGTGGTTAGTGTAATAGTTATGTTAGGTTATGTTAAATTTTTGCAAAGGTTTGTTAAATATTACTATGAAAAAAAATAACGCTGATTTGGTGGAACAATTTTGGAAAAGTGGAAATAGTTTAAGTTTTGTAAGATGATTTACAAATATCAGGCATTGAATTTTTGTCAATGTTAGCGAATTACGAGTACGTAGGGTATGATAGCTACGTTAAAAGACTAAAATTTATGTTGTAATCATGCAAAAAATCTTATTTTTATGTAATGTTTGTATCTCATTGATACTTAAATATGACTTTAATCACTTATAGTCGATATTTTTAATAGACAAGAATAAAAATTGGTGTAAACATAAAATGTTTTTAACAATTTTATGCAATGTTTATAAATAATTAAGTTTATTTAGGACTTTAATCACTTAATCATGACGTTAATCGCTTAATTAATGGATCATGGTGATTCGGGAAGGGGTGGTATATGTGGATGATTAGCGTATGATCCATTGATCTATTGATTAAATGCTATTTTTACTAAAAAATCAGTAAAAACTTTAAACAAAATGAATATCTAATAGTTTAAGTTTGCAGAGGAAAATGAGAACATATAAATGTTTCAGGTTAAAAGAAGATGGTGTACTTGAAATATTATAGTTAATGTTTTAAAAGAAAATAAGAAAATGAAAAGAAAAAATATTAAAAGTGTAGAAAACAGAATAACGCTACATCTCTTAAATGTTACAATTTAAAAAAAATATATTTGTTTAAGTCCATGTTCGAAGTTTAGAAAACGAGTAATATGAAATATAAATGTATATGGTTGAATAAAAAAGGGAAATATATTTTTTAATTATGAAAATCCTTCGGTTTTCTACCACCTACAACTTCTACTACCACTACTATTACTACTCTCTCCATCTTCAATCTGACTCCACCTTCAGGTAATGTTATGTATGTTTTATTGATGTTAAAACTTTGTTTTGCTAACATTTATTTGTCGCATAGAGTGATAGATAGTTAAGTTATGAAATTTTTTTGTTACGTTTTGTTAAATATTACTATGATAGTGTAAATTAAAACTATGTTAGAGTTATGTTGGAAAAAAAAATAGGTTTATGTTAAGTATTATAAGGTGATGTTAGCTAGTTTACCAGTATTATACAGTGAATTTTGTTAATGCTAGCTGTTTATTCATACGTTAGGTGTGTTAAATATGTTATTATTATATTGGAAACATTAAAGAATGGAAAGATTTAATAAAATTTATGTTTTGATCGTGCAAAAAGAACTTGTTTTCCTGTAATGTTTGTGTAGTACTGGTACTTAAATATGATGTTAATCACTTATAAATGATATTAAAAAAAACGAAACATTTTTATGTTACGTTGTAAAAATATTAAGTTTAATTAGGAGTTTAATCACTAAATCACGACTTTAGTCGCTTAATCAATGGATCGTCATGGTATTGGAGAGGTGGTATATGTAGCTGATTAGGGTTTGATCTAATGATGTATTGGTTAATTAGTATTTTTAATTAAAAGAAATGAAAATTAGTGAAAACATAAAATGCTTTTTAATAGTTTTATGTTATATTCATACATAAGAACTTATTTTTATTTTACGCAAAATACATGTCCAAATATGATGTAAAGCAATAAAACAATAGGAATAACAAGGAATAACAAATAGGCTAGGGGTGCTAGAAAAGAAGGGTAGGGGTACAAACTCGTACTAGAAGTCAGATGATTCAATTATAAACCATGGGAATCGATTCTTAGACATCGATTATATAGGAATCGATACCTAGATCGGGTATATTCCTTGACATACGATATATCATGCTAGAAGTGCTAGAAAAGGGGGGCGGGTTATGAAATCATACTAGAAGTGCTCCGATTCCATTATAAACCACGGGAATCGATTCCTCATCGCCGATTATATAGGAATCGAACCCAGACTCTGGCCATCTAGCTCAATATAAATACCGTGCTAGAAATGCTAGAAAGACAGACGAGGCGATGACGTTGTTTCTAGCCGTGGTCCCAAATGTGTTGGATACTACTACTACTACTACTACTACTACTACTACTACTACTACTACTACTACTACTACTACTACTACTACTAATAATAATAATAATAATAATAATAATAATAATAATAATAATAATAATAATAATAATAATAATAATAATAATAATTATTATTATTATTATTATTATTATTATTATTATTATTATTATTATTATTATTATTATTATTATTATTATTATTATTATTATTATTATTATTATTATTATTATTATTATTAATTATTGTTATTATTATTTTAGTTAGTTGCTAACTGCAAAATATGTAATTGATGATTGCAATAATCATCGTAATTTCCGCCTATTTTAATTTGCTTGAATTAATCAATCATTTTGATTTATTTAATAAAATAATATTTTTTAAACTATTAATAATAATAATAATAATGATAATAATAATATAATACAATACTGACTTTGTGCGGGTTGGCTGGCTGGCTGGCTGGCTGGCTGGCTTGTGCGGGTTGGCTGGCTGGCTGGCTGGCTACTGGTCTAATAATAATAATAACACACACACACTAATAATACACACACACACACACATTGGCAACAAAACTTCCCTTACCATGGCACACACACAATCACATTGGTCATTACCATTATTATTATTAATAATACAATATTATTACTATTACATACACACTATTATTATTATTATTATTATTATTATTATTATTATTATTATTATTATTATTATTATTATTATTATTATTATTATTATTATTATTATTATTATTATTATTATTATTATTATTATTATTATTATTATTATTATTATTATTATTAATATTATTATTATTATTATTATTATTATTATTATTATTATTATTATTATTATTATTATTATTATTATTATTATTATTATTATTATTATTATTATTATTATTATTATTATTATTATTATTATTATTACACATTCACACACACACCACACACACACACACACACACATTCACACACACTCATCCTCCTTCCTCCTCCCTCCTCCTCCTCCCTCCCTCCTTCCTCCTTCCTCCTCCTTCCTCCCTTCCTCCTTCCTCCCTCCTCCTCCTCCTCCTCGACTTCCTCCTCCTTCCTCCTCCTCCTCCTCCTCCTCCTCCTCCCTCCTCCCTCCTCCTCCTCCTCCTCCCTTCCTCCTCCTCCTCCTCCTCCCTCTCCTCTCATCAATGATTGCACAATTATTATTATTATTATTATTATTATTATTATTATTATTATTATTATTATTATTATTATTATTATTATTATTATTATTATTATTATTATTATTATTATTATTATTATTATTATTATTATTATTATAATTATTATTATTATTATTATTATTATTATTATTATTATTATTATTATTATTATTATTATTATTATTATTATTATTATTATTATTATTATTATTATTATTATTATTATTATTATTATTATTATTATTATTATTAATTTTGTTATTATTATTTTAGTTAGTTGCTAACTGCAAAATATGTGATTGATGATTGCAATAATCATCTAATTTCCGCCTATTTTGAATTGCTTGAATTAATCAATCATTTTGATTTATTTCATAAAATATTTTTTAAACTGGTCTAAATTCTATATTGCCTAATATATATATAATATATATATCACTAAAGCATTGTTATATATATATACAAGTATATATATAAACACTTTTAATGGTCGAATCACTATAGATATGGTATATATATATATATATATATATATATATATATATATCCTTAGCTCAGAGTGTAGAACACTCCGCTTAGCAAGCGAGAGGGCCCAGGTTCAAGACTGGGTGTGAGTGAGAGAACGTGAGCCGTCTCTATTAACTCTAGCTTCGTCCCACTTAGACGTTCATGAGTACATTGGTAGCGTGCTTTGCTACTAATTGGAAAACTTCCTGACATCCGCGATAGGCCTTGTCAGCCAGCGGATTTAGCTTTAGGCCCGTGTAACCCAATGACCTTTCTCGATGGGTCCCACTGACAGGTCGAGACCTTCCTGGGGAGGACGTTATATATATATATACAGCAGCATATGTATATATATATATATATATATATATATATATATATATATATATATATATATATATATATATATATATATATAGTATATATTATATATATATAGTAGATATATATATATATATATATATATATATATATATATATATATATATATATATATATATATATATATATATATATATATATATATATATTAATTTATATTCTATATATATAGATATATTAATTTATGTCAAATAGCAGCTGCCCAGAAGCGTTTACTCTTATAGAGTCTACCTGCTAATTTTTTTGATCCAACGTCCAGTTCCGGGTGCCTGTTAAGTACGTTTTACGATATATATATATATATCAAATATAAATATATGCAGCAAAGAGACACTTGATATATCCACACATGTTCATCGATATATATATAGTAATGATATAAATATATCCTTATATTTATATATATAGTAGTGAGTTAAAGAAGTAAAGAAGAAGATATATATATAGCAGCAGTTATATATATATATATATTTATTTATATATATATATATATATATATATATATATATATATATATATATATATATTCAGTTAAGTACGTATTTATATATATATATATATATATATACAAAGATTGATCTCTATAATGATTAATTGGCCCTATTTAAGAGATCACCTTGATATAGCAAATAATAAAATAGTTTTGGAATAGTGAAACGTTCCTTTATTTATTTTTATTAATTATGTCTAATGACTATTTTTCATGAACACGCATTAAGATATGTCTAGAGTTGTTCAAAAATAAATGTTTACTTTATCAATTTTTGGACCGAGAGAGTGTCAAGGTGTTAGCTCTCCGATCTCTTTTTCCTAACTGACTTATCTCCCATTGGCACTTTGGGACAGGACGTCACCTCGGTGACCTTGATACTATACAAAAATAAAGAATGAAACAATTATTTCGGCTTTTCCAACAGGACTTATACAAGGTTGCTCTTACATATAACCTTTATAAATTTTATACTATGTACCGACTACGGTACATAATGGTTATCTTAAAAGTTGCCTGTAACACCCCTTCTGACAATTTTTTTAAAACGTTTAGATAGGAGGTAGATAATGATAGTTAAATAGGAGGCATATTAAAGGTATTCTGGCTAGGAGGCAACTGCTTTTTAATCATTTTTATGTAACACCTTTACTTTAGGCGTTTTTACCATCTGAAAGAAAAAGGATTAGTATTTTATTTATTTATTTATTTATTTTTTTTTATTTTTTTTTAAGTGTTATTTTCTCTTTCTAAATCTACTAAGTTATAATATATGCGAACGTTCCTTAAATTTTCTAAATGAGGTTTCCCATTTTTTTCGATAAGTATGTTCTGTTTATTAACTTTTATAACTTTGAAAGGGCCGACATAGCGAGGTGCTAATTTGCCGACATTAAACTGTGTCTGCCGTACTACGACAAACTTAGCTTTATGTAACCCTTTAGGCCCAAAGACGTGTCGATTTTTATAATTGGTGTGTGGAGCCAGCGGCTGGGCTAAAAGAGCGGCTAGCTTTTTAACATATGCATTATATTCTATTGGGGCCGTCTCCGAAGCAGGATCAACTAATCCACTAGGTATTGCTATATTTTGGCCAAACATCAAGTTTGCGGGGCTGAGACCGTTCTTTGTTATCGGCGCGAGTCTCAGAGTGAACAACACCATAGGTAAGAGGCTCGGCCAGTCGGAGGGGCTTAAATCATGTTCTTGCAACATACATCTCAGACAAGCCAGCAAATTCCTATGATTTACCTCCAGGAGGCCATTACATCTAGGGTTTGAGCTACAAGTAGTCCGGTGCTCCATTCCCACGGCCCTGCAGACTTCCTCGAACAGGCGACTAGTGAAATTCGCACCTAAATCCGAAATAATTACCTGAGGAATTCCACAGAACGGAAATAGCTCGTGAATGAATGCATTCAATATTTCTCCCGAATTTATTTCTTTGAGAGGCACAGCGAACAAGTACTTACTGTAGCGGTCAATTAACGTAAGTAGGTATTTGTACCCTCTCGCATTAGGTAACTTAAGAATATCAACATGAACGGCTTCAAACTTCTTCGTTACTTCTTTAAAAACACCGTAATCAGGACTTATACCTGGTACCGTTTTATTTTTTTGACATGCTGAGCACGTGCGGATAAACTGTTTTATTTTTTTATGCATGTGCTGAAACACAAATTCATTTTTTATGCTCAGGAGGGTTTTATTCACACCCAAGTGTCCTTTATTGTGGTATTCGCTGATTACCTTCTGCACACTATTTTCAGGCACAAAAACAACGAGACATCGACAATTAATTCTATCTCCTTTCGGTTATAAAAGAATTTCTGTTTTATTAACTTCAAAGTTGTTTTCTCTTTCTTCGCCATCAGATCACTAAGGTACTTATCAGACTGTTGGTGCTGTCTAATTTCTTCAAAGTCCAAATCTCGTTTGAAATGCGAGACTAATATTTTTGCATTTTTATCAAACGTGGTTACTAAATTTATTTTGGCAATTTCCAATATGGCCGCTTCAGCGCGACTGCTGCCTTCATTTCTAACCGAGAGATCTATCGGCGCGTTTTCATTCATTACCAAGTTAATAGCGCCTACGTCAGCCGCTATAGTAGTCCCAGCTGATTGCTCATTGGCCGTCGTGAATCGGTGGGCGGAGTCACAGACTACACTATTTGGACCTGCATCTTCTCCTACCTCATCCTCATCTTGGGCAATATTATTTGCAAGTAAATATTTTAATAACGCATTTTGATTTTCAGTAATCAACTCCATTGTGATATTGAAAGTACTCAAAATAGCAAGTTCCCTCAATTCCCTAGCATTATAATTTTGTACATCATTAGCATGATTTATTTTATATACAAACGCACGAGAGCACGTACAGATCCGCACATGCTTTCCCGCTAAAATTGCCCCATATTTCTTGAATAATTTCGTTAACCCCAATAAAAGCTTATTTACTGGCAAATATCTTTTTTCTGTGGTATTAAA
>JABUQX010139776.1:0-32500 GCA_015478945.1 Trachelipus rathkii
AAAGTTATCGTAACCTTGTAAATTCAGCGAACTGGATATTCAGTGTTAAAACATAAATACTCGGTGAAACAAATCGTATACTTACTAATGACACCCACAAATCTCTATATAATTATTATGCCTATAGAGAATTTATCTATTACACTGGAACGTCTTACATCTACCCTCAATCGAAACGAAACTAATTTATACATACATACCCCTGTCTATATAATTGATAATCAATTATTGATAAATTATAATATATATACAATCACGTGTAAATTCTTCAATAGAAACTAAAGAATTAGTTACATCAGTACTATTATACAGTTTTTATCTTATTTTATTCTGATCCTTTTCACCTTATATTTAATGAGAAATTTATGCATAATTTATACTAATCTTTTACAAAATATTGATAATTATAAACATCAAAAATTCATATTTTTATTTTTACTATAATATGTTTTCACTTTATAAATATAATTCTATTATTTATATTAAATACAATTAATTATAAGTATTAGCGAGGATATTAAGTAAAATGATACTACAAATTCTAAGATAGTTATATCTTATCTGATATTTATAGTATAATTGATTTCAAATTAAATAATCCTACTAACATTATTTATTATAAGAATTAATTAGTTATTTAATGTTATAATACAATAAATATAATACTTGGCTATTTTTCAAATAATTGTAGAAAAGTTGAATATATATTAGCATATTTAGTGAAATAATAAATATTATAATATATAAATTTAAATTAAAATTACGATCATAATATTAAATATATAAGATTAATAATATTATATACACTTAATTATATTATATATTATAATATAATAAGTATTATATGATTTAGTGGCAGTATGGGTCAGTAAGTATATATCTGCTAGCATATTACTTCCTCACAACTTATACTTAATGATATGGTAAGTACACTAAGCATACCACAGGGAGAAACTCCACATATCAATAGATACTATATAACTTTCAATCAAATAATTCCCTCTATATATGAGCGTAGAGATTGAAGGTTCTCACACTCTCACTTACTCTCACTCCATGATCAAATCAATTGGTCTAACGTATAGCTAGATATAGCATACTAATATCTTAATGTTAGATAAGTAGATATCAATAATTAGTGATCACAAGGATAGGGCACTATGACGCTAACATCAGTTACACAGCATACCATTATACTAATTAAAATAATTCTATTATGACCACTTTAGGAGTATGCTACATGTGTACTGTTAATGTCTAACTGACTCGATATATGACAAATAAATTTCTCATGTACTATATAGTGCTTACACTGCAACAATGGCAGGAGTGGTGGACGCGCTACACTTGAAACACACGATTAAGGTAATAACAGAGTGTATAAGAGTATGGGTGTAAAGCTCTATTTCAAAAAATGAAAATTAAATTGTTGAATTGACTTGACAAACCTAGAGCTCTCTACTCCTATCATCGTAATACAACTTATAAACTAATTATGACTCTATCAACCAAAATCAGATATTCACTATCACTAGTGTCGGAAGAGTTGAGAGTGAAGTCTACCCATACCTGAATCGCATTATACAAATTGTCTAGAGCGGAGGTAGTTCTGTGAGTGTCGTGGAGGCAGGAGCAGACTGCAGCTGAAACCATTCAATGGTTACGAATGTGCTCAAGAGAATGGCATGTGAGGACAGCTGAGTAAGACACATCACAGAAAGAAATTGTAGAGTAGAGATTGAAATATAGTATTAGACTAGAAATGAATCGCATATGTATTTTAGTTTTAACTAACAAATCGAGATTAATACAAATGCTTATCATAGGTAATTCATTATTAATGATTAATTGAGATGTTGAGAACCTGTATAGATAAGAATCCAGATTCCTAATCCGGAAAATCCCTTACTTGAGCATCTGAGTCTATGTTGATGATATGTATATAATGTATATATGAGAAATTATATAAGATAACAAAATTATAGTACATGAAGAAAATCTTAAAGTATTCGATAGATGAAGTATAATTGTATATAAAAAAGTACAAATATGGCTCATCTCATCATTATAGATAATTGATATATGATGAATGCTCTTATATCACTATAAAGTTTATAGGGTCTTTGAGATACTTTTATATTAATCGCTTATACAAAGATCCTATTTCCAAACGTCCTCATTATAGGTCTTTTATATTATATATATATTAAAAGTTAAAAATTGAGATATATAAATATACTATTTAATTTGAAATGAGTAATCCATATTAAAAGTTTTAATATAAGAAGAAAAAATTGACTGAGTCAGTAAATTTAAAATTAAATGTAATATGTTGAATATAAGAAATCTTCAAAATAAATTTATACTTCAATACGTAAATTTAATTTTTTAACCATATTTTATGACTCTTACTTCAATTATTTATTTTTGAAATTGCACTATTTATCAACTGCAATGCACGGGAATAAATAATAACGTATGGTCCTTTTATTAGTATTTTAAAGTATTATGAAGGTAACGACATAATTAGGTAATTTATTTCACCAAATAATTAACTATATGAGATATTGAGTTGTTAAATAAACTGATAGAACAGAACTGTTGCTAGGCCGCATTTCTATTCAAACTTGCGATGAAAATTCGAAGAATAAAGTCTGTATTTTTAAAAAATATCATATCCACCTTCTCGAATGTTATCTACAGCTCAGGAAAATAATGCGATATATTACGATGTATATCTAAAATTTCGCAGTATATTATATATTAAATCACAATATATATATATATTATATTTATAATATATATTAGGATTTAACTTATATAATCATATATATTATAATATATAATTCATAAATTATTTAATAATAAAGATAGAAGAAAAGGCTCGACTTAGACATTTTATATATATACTTATTTATTTATAATTTTTTTATCTTATTCTATATATTTAAACTGTATTTTTTATTTAATAGTACATGTAAAATAAATATAAGATAATAGAATATATGATATTTATTTTTATGAGTTTCATTTATTTTATATCTTAAATTATGTCTATTCTATTTTATTTTATATTTTTTATATGTAATTTTCATAATTTGTTTTTTCAATTTATGTTGTATATTTTATTATATTGCATATTATATTTGCAGAGTTAATTATTTATTAATATATTTATTTATTTTTTAATATTTTGTTTTTATTATATTTATAATCTCATGTAGTTTTATTATGCAGTTAATTAATAAACCGTTGTTCGTATATACAATTATTTTTCAATATGAACAATTTTGATAAGAAAAATTTAATTTTTTTCATAAAATGGCTACTAGTACGTGAGGAAATGTTAACACCGCCGTTTATCATGATATGGAAATGGAAACTATATAGTACAATATTATTTAAAGTATATTAAATAAATCAATAATAATTATAAGTGTAATAATTTATACAATAATATTAATTAATTAAAATATATTATTTTAACCAAATAGTTAATGAATGCATTTTTAGTTAGTAAGATCGTACTTACTTAGGAATTATTATTCTTCTGAAGTAGTTTCTATCACTATGTCTTTCTCTTAAAGAAGTTACTTATAACTAATAAAGCAAAGTATTGTTGTAAATAATGTCCTTGAACATTAATTCGGAGTATGATTTAAGTAAAAAAATATGAGGGTACTACTATCGGATTGAATTAATCCCGTTAAATATTTTTTGATCTAATAAAAGTATCATATATTAAAGTTTTATCACCCTGCCAGAGCATTTTTTTAGTTATATTAAACGAAAACAACGCAAAGCAAGGTCTCGTTTATCTAAAACTAAATATAATCAATAAACACTTAGGATATGTAAGGATTAGTAACAATCAATATTAAATATGTAACATACTATGACAATTTATTAATTTTATAGGTATTAACAGAAATAATCAGGGGACAAATTTCGGCAGCTTATACATTATAGGGAGTTCATGGAATAATAAGTACAGATAACTACAAAAGTTACCGATAACGTTTAATGCTTAAGATTTGAATCAGAGATATAATTAAGAGTAAGTAGTATTTTTTTAAAACTGAAATTTGTTAATAATTTATTGTATGGTGGATGAATAGATTGATAATTTCTTATAACTATCGCTGTGATAATAGCTATGATTGTTAGGTCATATGATATAATTGTAATTTTAACAAGTTTTATTCATATTGTGAGGTTGATTACAGTATTCACGATGATTGGAAATATTGATTTTGATATATATGACATTCGGATGTATTTGTGGTAACTATATTGATAACATTTCGAAACATAAATAGTAAGTAACAGTATCTTATGAATAAAATCAATTGGTTATATGTAGTAGAGGTGCCCTCCCAGACACTTCACAATAAGACTGAATTTTATATTACTGTTTAAAAATGATGAGAACTCTAGATTAGGTGTATGCGCGCCAGCCTACCTAAGTCTAGGTGAGACCTTAAATTAATTAAGTTCACAACCATAATTGACATATACTAAATATTAGTGTGTTACCTTATGAAAGGTCGTAATACACTATACTACGCAGAGTTGTTATTACAGCGACATCTTATTTATTTAGAGAGTAGCTATATATTTACAGTATATAGTTTATAGAGTTACATTTTTCTTAAAAATACGAAGATTAAGATCCCCTGAACATGTTAAGTTAAAGATTGTTTCATTAAATTAGCGATGGAAGATCTCTCTTATTTCATCGAATGGTAGTTCAGGTAGGTTCTTGGTTAGAAAAGCCCACAATTACCAATAATTTATTATAGATGATCTGCGACAAAGTTTCATCCTACGCCGTAAGTTTTTTGTAAAAGATGTTAGCTCCCAAGTTTGCCCCTTCAGTGGTTTCACGATAGTTGTTCACTCGGGTTGATGCCTAAATTATTTTTCCTAAGTCCTCAATCTAATAAAAGATTTTTATGTTGAGGCCCTGAAGTGTAAATCAAAAAATTTCAAAAAAAAATCATGACGATAAGTCGGCACCTTTTTGTAAAGAAAGTAGATGAACAGGCATTCTTTACACTTCCAAGTATCTCTCCTATTTAATATAGTTAATGAAAGTCGCAAAAAATCCACTTAGATATGATCTGAAGAAGTGAATAACGCAAATTCAGAAGGTCTCTTCTATTTGAGATAAGCAAATTCAAAGCGCTTCTTCTATTTCAGATGATGGAGTTAAATTTGACATACATAATGTAAAAAAGTAAAAAAACTAATATATCTGGATATAAATATAATCGAGATGTCGTTAACGTTTTAAAGAGAGAGTATGTTCATACGAGTAGGATATTAGGTGTAGGATAGGGCGGTAGATTATAAAAAATCTACTAAGATGGGAAAAAAATCCACTTAGTAATATGATCATAAGAAGTGAATATATCAATAAGGTCCGAGGGAGTTTGTCTTCAGATGGCTCTACATTATTTTCTTCATATATTAGATCTATTCTGGAGCCGTATATCGAAAAATCACATGGTCCTAAATTCCAACTATTAATAGATCAATTCCCATTAGGAGGTGCGCCACTGAAATGAAAAGGCAAAACTATGGAACTTTTCCTCAGTTGATATATATCCTAAATATTCAAAATTTTAGAAGAGCTTTTAATATGCTTGCATTCAAATCAATTCATCATCACTTCAAAACACACACAATGTTCTTATTATATAGGTTTACCATTTCTTATTTTCTCTTTAAGCTGGCGTTCCTATATATAAAACCTAAACGGAAATCATATAATTGGATAACTGTTTCTAACTTCTCAATTCAGGAATTCTATATTTTGGCGTGAATATACGTTTATCTTAAAAATAACATAAACATTATCAAATTAACATAAATACCATCGTTATGTTACTCTGATATTCCGATCCTTATATACCAAATTTCGCACAACAGCTATAACACTATCACACAAAAAAAATACAACCATATCCTAACACTTGAAATAGAACAACTAATATACCTCGGATGTAATGGCGTATAATTACCGAATATAATACTTTAAAATAATAGTCCATATCAGTTCAATTGAAATAAAGATCTTTTATTCTTTTTTATATTAATTCATAATAAACTTACAAGGTCATCATGCTAACACTAACTTAATATTTTATAAAATCTTATAAATAATTTATATATTATGCAATAAAATATAGATAATAATTGGATAACTTACTTCATACTTGCTCAATTAGGTTTTTTAATATATAGCATTTCGTAACATAAATTATTATGTCTCTTTCTGGTTCTCTGTATCTTTGGACAAATTCATACACTAATTTAGAAATACATCTTAATAACAACATTAATAACAATAACTATGGCAACTTATATGACTAAATGACCACTACATGCCGCAGATATGCATCAACCTAATATATTCCACTAAGACCACCTACACTAGAAGTACCCACCTTATATATTTGTACTCAAATTAAAGTCTCTCCTGTGGTATATATGCTTTTAGCTTTATCTTCTATTTATTACATTATACTCTCACGGGTATATTTTATGGAATAAATGAAGAGTAACGCGTTTGGGAATGTATATTGGAACATACCATATAAATAGGGAGGGTTATCCTAATAAAATCAAAACATAGTCAAGTGTTGATTTAGTTATGAAGTGTACCATTTTGTTTGATGATACATAGGGGCTACTAGGATCTGGTAAATAATGGTACAGAGATTATTATGTTTGTAATTGATTGTTGTAATAAAGGTGATGTAGTGGACCATAACATTGTGTTAGAAAAAGAACAATTTCTATAAAAGGGATTATATGTTAGTGTGCACAGTTGAAAGAAGTTTAATAGAAAAGGAAACGTTTACGGAGAGATATACGTAAAAGGTCGAATGACTGTTTATTAGGTATTAGGGATATATCCGAGAAAGTCGAACATATAGTATGTATTCTTCGTTGATGAGAGCAAAAGAATGTTTGTCGAATGAGTGTAGGTTTTTAGACAGATATTATGCTCCTAAAAGGTGTGCTCCTCTGTGCTCTAGAGAACCATTGGAAAGTGATAGACAAAATAAAATGATAAACTAGTTGTTAAAGGTAACTTACTCATTATAACAAAGTACTATAAAAACACGGCCCACTTTAACGTCCGTATAGAGGTAATTAAATCTTATCGTATAAGAACTTAACTAGACCCGTTGAACAAAGGTCTTACGTCACTTGTTATGTTTATTCTTAATAGTAATCATCTTGATTAAATAATCACAGACCAAGAGAATGAGAGAAGAACGAAAATTATGAGTTTATATCGGCTTTTCGGATTACATCACTCATATTGAACCACAATTGACGACACAGCTAAATAAAATTCTATCTATGAACATGAGAATAATGGAAACTGCCCGTATGTACAAATAGATATTAATCATGACAATGTTGATGTCTTTAGAATGTGAGGCATACACTAGATCATGTAGATTTGGTTACATTCATGATATTTCTCTGAAGTGGCTTCAATAGAATGGAGTAGCCGAATATGGTATCTGCGTAACACCTAACTTCTAATAGTCCCTACTTGATAACATTCGTTTATATGTTCTGAGAGTCAATTCATCAAAAAAACATCATCCAAATTTGATAATATAATCCACACTATTATACAACTATGTAAAAATAATATAAATACTAAATATAGTAAATTGTACTGAGATTACTCCTAAATACTGAAATATTTGCCGGACGCGTCAGTCCCGATTGCCTAATATGCGGATTATGTAAGATCACCGGAATAATAAATCTGCACCTCGGAATACAAATGTGAACGGATCCGAAAGGGGAAGCAAATTAGTTATCTTGATAGTTAAGTAATCTAACGTTTCATAGAGATAGGGTATGATCTGGTAGAAGTCCGTCGCGAATAGATGAATTACACTGACGAGCGATAGCAGAGAGACCAATGATAGGGATTAGAGCGCTATCTTCCTAACTAGAGAGTAACTGTCTCTCGAGTAGAGTATAGGTTTCCACTCAGAGTCATAAGACGACTTATTTCTAATTCATGCTGGGGCTGTTATAATGCACAGCGCTGTTTTAGGGAACCCACTTTTACTTATTACATTTTTGTTCCTATCATACCAATTAATATAATTATATATATGTTTACACAGAATTCAATATATGAATTTAAATTTAATTTATTAGATAAATCATTCGAGACACATTTTGACCAATATATACCCAATCATAACCTCAATATACTAAAAACCCATATTATTATCTAAATATTAACCCTTTATCCAGTCATTTTACACATTTCTGAATAAGTCATATACAAATTATTCTAATACATTAAAACGAACTGAAAGGTGAGTTAATATGATAATACATACAACTAATTTTACAAAAGAAGCTGAATAATCACTTTTTCTTAGAACAGTCATTGTTAGCCATCTATATAAAATCAAACTCGTGCAAAAAATATACGTACCCATATATCATCCATTAATAGTCTCGAAAAGATACTAATACTCCAAGCTAATTTGAGCATACTGGTCTGAGGGAACGTCACTTAATAACTGTAGGTTGACTATGATAGTTACAAATTAGAATAATAACTCAATTAATACTATTAGAGTATCATTGAATCACTTAAATAACGATATATTAAGTACGAAGTAATTTTATGCTTAATACTACATATTTTCATTTTATATATAATATATATCTATTTAAAAAGAGAAAGAAATATTATAATTATGTAAACGGTAGCTATATATTTAACTTAACGTATGTAAAATTTTCGTTATTAGTCATTCATAATATTAAGAAATAAATATATATATAGTAAATTATCTTTTATTTAAATCTTCTATTTTTAATATTACACACGTACTAAACGTGATAAAGTTAAAATGAACCTAATTACCCTAAATTAGTTTTAAATATGTAACCATATCATATCATATAAGCTTAATATATGTATGCTATATACATCCTAGAGCCTAAAGTTTATCGGTAGTTATAACTCGTAAAATTATCGTTTAATCCAGTTTATATTCAATTTTATCTATATTTTTGTTTTTCTTATAATGATATTTGACAAAAATAATTTTTTACTATATATTATTTGAAATTACATTGTCTTGCGTCAATATAGATTCACCGACTACAGTATGTCATCACCTTATATTATTTCAATGTAAGATAGTAAATCTAACTGTTAATTTTTGTGAAAGGAGCGTTCAGAGATACATATAGACAATCATATTCAATCATTTGAGAAGTGACATATCCCCACTCGTTTGACTGCAGATTGATGCTAGTGCCCTATATTAGCATTAGCCCTTCCCATTTTCATAAGGATAGGCGAATATATCTTCCTAGTTTTAGTAATCTTCTCTAGCGAGAATATGGGATCCCGAGAAACATGCATGGAGGGCAAAGTTCCGAGAAGTATGATGACACAAGCAACCAAACTGCACCTCACCATAGACCATTATACCATAGCTAATCAAGTGTGACCTTGAAATATTATAAACCATATTAGGAGGTATTCCATCGAATAAGAGCAAGATAAAACAAATTCCGCTTCGGAACACTAAATAGAGAGCACTTATTCTATAGGCCGATTCTGATGATATGCTCCACTGAGTAAGCCGTGGCTATATGAAATTTCAAGTTACTGAGTACTAATCCTAAATCTTGATATTAATAATCATAATGATAATACTAAACTTTTAATCTAAATAATCTAACATAATAATTATTCAAGAGTTCTTCCAAAGAATATATATTGATTATAAATAGTTATTCTTTTAATAATAAACATATCTAATATATTGTTTACATTTTATATTGATGACCAAGTATACTTAGTCTTGTGGCGTTAATTATTGTATATTTTATTACATTATATAAAAATATGACTTTGAACGCTACTAAAAGAAACGTTTTATCTTATATAATAAAGCTATAACATTTGGAAATTTTTCTGAAACTATTAATAGAAATTATTATTTTAGATATAAATTAATATTTATAAGAGCTAATTTAACGAAAAATTATTATTCAGGAAATCATATGTATATACATAATCATTAATAGATGAAAATTTATCTAAATTCATAGTAATTAATTAAATAATTAAATATTAATATAATAAGTAATACACCCATATTATATTAACCCACTAAGATATACTTAATATTAATCTTCATTAAGTCGTCTTTCTTTAGCATATGTCCGATAAAGTATATGAGTGTAATTGTCGTACATACAGATGAATCGTAAAAATATCATGTTCTGTTGAATAATAATAAACACTAATCCAACAGATCGTCACAGAGGAAAAATTCTATTTAATGTAGGTGTAATCGCCAGAAAGTTGAGATGATCATATTATAACGCATCTAGTATAATCACTGGTACCATAGAAAAGCCATAATATATAGAAGCTGCTACTGTGGTAGACGCGGAAAGAGACACGAAGATATATGGAACAAATAACGTGACGCCACGTCCAACTCACTCAGGCAAAGTGAGCGATCTGCAGTAGTACGATGCTCGTATACTTTTAGTGTAAGAGGAATTCAGATTTGCATTTGGCGAGAAATACACATCTAGATCCGTTATCTATTTCCAGACGTTTTGTGCGATCAAATAGTCAATTTTAAGGAGGATAACGGGTTCCTCCGCTACATATCTAGATAAATTTATAAATCCCATTCAAATTTTATTTGTGTTTTTTGCATATTATTGGGGTCACTATAAAGCGAATATTACATTGGAAATCAGATCTATTATGATATTTTTTAAATGATAATGTGTATCATCGCTCAGCGAACGGTCGCCAACTGTGCTGATGAGTATTAATTAGCAGGCTCGGGCACACGATTGAATTAAGCAAGTAATTCATAAACATGTCTATTTTGGCGAATCAGGTCGAAGACTTCTCATATATACGAAGCGATCATTAAATGGAAATGCCTGAATAATTCCCGCAACTATTGATCTATGCAAGCTTTGTGTATATTCAATGGTGATGGAGTCTCTTGACAGAGCGTGCCATTCTCATAGCCTTGGAGCAGGAACTCTCGAAACATTGTTTTTAGCAATGTATTGCTGTCATGCCCATGAAATTCTTCTCTGTCTAAACTGAGCGTTAGAGTCGTGTATCTTTAACCGGATATCAGGTGTTTTCTAGAATAGCTTTGCGCGTTTTTGTCACAACACTGTAATAGAGCGTGACGCGGCCGCTCGTCATGAAATCATTTCAGATGCTTAAGACGTCCATTTAAAATAATGGCAGAAACATTCGTTTCGTAGTCTTTATGCGTCGTGTGTATTCCTCGCGTGCATGACGCGGTGTAGAAGGAGTGAGCGGGCACAGGTGAGCTTTATTTGGCGCGTCCGGTTCTATTGCTGGTGTATTAGCAGATCAGTCGGAGGTTGCGTTTTTTTATGGTTGTCATATATATATCTCAAATTGGCTTTTAATAACATTTTTATCATTATATTTTCACTGCTATTAATAAGATACTCTATTAGTTTATATATAGCTTGAATTAAATGTTTTGAGATTAAAACATATAATTATAACTTCTTTTATAATTAAAAAGACTTTTCTGGTGAATCATGAAAATAAATATTATATATTTAAACAATTATTTTTTATATAATTGTTTTTTAATAAACTACTAATTTATATAAAAAATATCATATTATAATATTATAACAAATACATATGGCTTGAATGATTTTATATCGTATATATTAATCAATAATATAGAAAGACTACTTCACCAACATATGATGATTTTATATTTCCAATTAAAATATATTATAAAAATGTAAATTCGACATTTGCGTGATAAGTTTTTTGATACATTAAATTTCTCGCATAATTCCTTACTTTATCTTTAATATTATATTATATTTATTATATTTTTATTAATATGGTACAAAACATGAAATTATTGAAGTAATGATAAATCTATATATAAAATTATTTTCATTATTTTAAATGAGAATTGAATGGGAAATTATCAGCATTTAAAATTATTAGTTATAATAATAATAAAATTAAATAATAATACCATTAATATATTATATTTATATATTTAATAATAAAAACAAGCAAATTACTTGCTAGCAGAAAAATTGGATGAACCATAAAAGAGACCAAAATAATTAAAAGGCAGAAAATAATATTTAAATGGTTAAAATAAATATTTACGACTGAAATATCTATTAATTTTTAGAGAGTGGGAGTTCAAAATACGACAAGAATGGAATGAAATGAGAGACCGCGACTAAATGAATAAAGTTCGTTATTTATTAACTATAGATAAAAGCCAAAATTTTGTGACGTAATGTAAAATATAATTATATATTATTAATATGAAGTATTATTATATATAAATATTATTGGATTAATACTATGAAATACTATATTTAAAATAAAAATGAGAAATGTTTGATTGACAATGAGATAGGGAGTGTAGGAATTGGAGTAGTTAATGTAAATATTGGGGAGGAAATATAAGAAATTGATTTGTGTAAAATGGGGCACACCAAGGTATAAGGGATAGAAAATCCATGATAGAAGTTGATATTCTAAGTGGAAAATAAAAATACACAATACTTAACAATCCATCTGTAGGATGAAGGCCTCTTCCTAATATTTTCATAAAACGCCATCTCGAGCTTTCAGCTGCCAGCTAGTTAAAATATACTTTATAATGTTGTCTGTCCATCTTGCTTTTGTTTTTGTTTTTATGGACGTTCCCTATGGTGCGGAATTAATTCAATTGACTTAGTCCACCTATTGTATGTACATCTGAGCAACATGACCTGCCCATCTCCACTTTAAGGTATTTTTACTCTCTCGATGATGTCATATTTTTTGTTTGCTCCCATGTCCATTTACAAATATTTCGACGCGCTTAGTAATGCCGAATATTTGCCTTTACATGTCTCGCTGCGCCACCCAGAATTTTTGTAATAATTTAGGACTTAATGTCTATATCTCGCAACCGTAGATCATAACAGGTATGATGCATTATCAAATACTTTCCCTTTTAGGCTAATGGGTAGATTACTTTAAAATATTAAATTTAGCTTACCAAATGCCTGCCAACCAAATTTCACATTTCTTTGAATCTCTTTGATGTTGTCACCTTCCACTGAAACTCGTTCACAAAGGTAAGCATAGTGATCAACTGTCTCTAGGCTCTCTCCGGATACCATGATATCCTGCGCTTGCGTTAATCTATTAAATATAACTTGACACTTCCTCAAGTTCTTTTTCAAACCAAAAGGTTCACTCCTGTCAATATCTTCTTTGTGATATAGCAATTCTACTGGGTCATTTGAGAAGAGTGCAATATCTTAAATGGCTTAAATAGGCTCCATTTATCTTCAAATCCTCCTGTTTCCAATCTCTCTCTCTCTCTCTCTCTCTCTCTCTCTCTCTCTCTCTCTCTCTCTCTCTCTCTCTCTCTCTCTCTCTCTCCATATATATATATATATATATATATATATATATATATATATATATATATATATATATATATATATATATATATATATATATATATATATATATATATATATATATAAAAAATATATATATATATATATATATATATATATATATATATATATATATATATATATATATATATGCTATATATATATATATATGAGAGAGAGAGAGATTGTATGCCTCCCTTTCATGTTTGCCAGAATAATCCATGGAGCATCCCAGAAGGAAACATTGCTCGCAAACTTTATTTCAAGATAAAACTTATGATTATATTTATGCAAATGAATCAAAAAAGTTTTTGAATAAATTTTTAATATTCAAAATGTTATAATAACACAAATATTATTCATGTGGAATGTATTAAATAAATATATAGTCTAAATATTTTACGAATTTAATTTTGTCGATCCTCACATATGTACTTTATTAACGGATAAAATTACTAATACTGTTTCTGTTTCCATTTCAAACGTTTACCTTACTCGAATTATTTATATTAAACTTTAAACTTTAGAATGGAGGGAACTGTTAGATGGTATGTGTTATTTAACGCTTAAATAATATGTATTATTAAAGCCTAAATGATATGTGTTATTAAAGCTTAAATTATGTGTTGTTTAACTCATAAATGATACGTGTTATTTAATATTTAATATTATGTGTTATTTAACGCATATACGATATATGTTATTCAAAGCTTAAATGTGTCATCTTAGCGTTAATTAGGAATTGGTTATGATCGACACAAAATAAATTTAATACGTAAAAAGAAACACGTTATTAGAGTTTATATATATATATATATATATATATAAATCTAACATAGGGATCAAGATCCCTGTGTGCTGCTGCTATAACATATATACTATGTATTATATATATATAACAACATATATATATATAATAACTTAATAATAATAATATAACTAATATACTATATCATTTTTCTTTATATATCAGTGTGGCTCGTGGACCGAAACATGGAACTGCTGGCAATATATAATAATAATATTAATAATTTATATAACACTTTATTTGTAAACTTAACTCACATTTAACCTTATAAATATATGTATAAATATATAATAACAATAATAACAACCTTAACTATATGTATATGCACTCTGCCATATGTTATATAATATGTATATGCATATATATATATATAACACCATATGCTACTATTTATCTGCTATCTATGCTATATATATATATATATATATATATAACATATACAGTGTTTATTTAATATATACCATAGAAATATTTCTACTATATATATGGGTATCACTTAATTTTTTTTTCCTTACTATCGATATTTAAATTTTAAAATTGATTTTCGATATATGTGTATCGATTATACCCAAGATACCGAGATCTAGGGTATTCATAGAAATATAGCCAATATATATATATATATATGTATATATAACAATAATCTATTTATATATTATTATATATTATTATCATATATTTATAATAATAATAACTATATATATATATGTATATATGTATATATATAATATATAACTATATATATATATATATATAACTATATGGATGGACTTTATTCATTGAGTATTATTGGAACCTTTCAAATATCTACTGTATATATATAAATTTGAAGGTGCATAAATTTTTTTACTGTGTTTCGTGAGGTTGACGTATTTTTTGTTCCAAATTTTCTGAAAATTATGAATTTGAAGGATTTATTCTAAATTTGTGAGAATGATTATATCGTGTTAGCTATGCTGCAACATATTTTAGTTTGAAACTAGATAAAAGGTTTGTAGAAAGTGTCATAAAGAATGTGAAATTACCAAAATAGGAGAAAAGTTTATTTTTATTGTTCTAGTAAACATTGTGGCTCCAAGTATACTGTTTCTCCCGAATATTATATTTTTTCAGATATTAAGAGTTTCCTACACTGATGCCCTTTTAATTATGTATTTCTTTGTACATAACGAAACAGTTTCAAAGGTAGTAACCTATTTAGATGTCAGTGAACCAACAGTTATAGATTGGATTAATTTAATTGGTTTTAATAACTATATATATATATGGCCAGCCTCTAGAAGCCACAATCATATCTCAAAAACTACTTAGCTACAAGGAAAAGGAATACATTTTTGCGGAATCCTTGTAATACTTTTCAATTGGGAAAATGTAAACAATGCAAACAAATAAAAAAACATAAAAAATTGATTTTTTTTTTTTTTTTTTGGGGGAGCCTCAAACCGGCAGGACCATAGTATATATATTATTTGTAAGGTATTACACGGCAATTTAGGGGCTCGAGCCGACGGCCTAGGGGGACGTTTCCACCGCAGAAGAAGGGAGTGGAGAAGGGCCCCCGCGACGCAAGTACAAAGAGCGGGGGTTCGGAGACCCTCCCGGAGGGAATGTTACCCCGTAGTTACCCGGAAGGCCGAGAGACCCCGACTCCTGCCATCAGTGCGGTCTACCCCTGGGGTATTCTTTAAGTTAAAAAAAAAACAACAAATTACAGAAAGTCTATTTATTTTAACGAGTAACACGTATAAAAAGTCTCTAAATAGGCTTTCTACTCATGTTACTATACTATAAGTATTAACAATAATTTTTTTTACATTTTTCCGCACTAAAATTGTACCAACATTCCAGCAATGTATTCCTTTTCCCGGTAGCTATTTGTAGTTTTGAGATATGGATTGAGAAATAGCTAGAGGCTGACACTTTATATATATATATATATATATATATATATATATATATATATATATATATATATATATATATATATATATACTGCTGCTATATATACTGCTGCTATATATATATATCAATGTCGATAGATATCAGGTATCGATATATATTTTTCTGTGCTCATATCGAAATCGAAGGGGTCAGAAAGAAACTTAAGTTTTACCATATATATATAACCTTAACTATATATATATATATATATATGTAACTAATATCATATATATATATATATATATATGCATATATATACTGCTGCTCTTACCTTAACTCTTTCCTCTTTGCTATACTACCTCTTATTAACACCGGTGAAGATTTGACTTTACTCTTATTACATCAACGTTCAACGCGGGTATATTAATAAATAAAGATTTTCGTAATTTTATATATTTACACATGACAATTTCCATTCGTAAACACCATTAGTAAAAAGACTTTATAATATAATTTTAACATACAGCTTGTCAATCTCCATTTCAATAATTAGAAATTTCATAAATTTCAGTTCCCACGAGTTACCAACCCTACAATAATTTAAAACCGGAGGAAGTTTCTCTTTAACTATTTATAGTTCTACCATACTTGTCCGTCCGGCAATTACACCTTGGTCTCAGAGTCAAATACTACTCTCCTTTTAATCATGTACTGTGCGTGATCCAAAACCTTGCAAACCAGTTATATTCATCGTAATTTCCATAATTCAGCATATCACAAAAACACGTATGCATTCTTAATGTTATTGATAACACAGTTTCATCATGAGGGAGGATGGTTAAAAAAGCTAGACGGAATTGGAAGCAGAGATGTGATCCAAAATACAGCCTCTAATCACACTTAAAATCTTTACGTGTGAACTTGGAAAGCTGCTACATGCATGGTCCCAATCTGGGACTTTCCTTCGCTTCTTACACCTTAGCAATCCGGTCTCAATATGGTAAATTTTAGTATAACTCTCTCTCTCTCTCTCTACTCTCTCTCTCTCTTCTCTCTCTCTCTCTCTCTCTCTCTCTCTCTCTCTCTCTCACCTATACTCTCTCTCTCTCTCTCTATCTCTCTCGATATATATAATATATATATATATATATATATATATCTTACTTTCTAACATAATAATATATATTCTTTATATATATATATAATATATAATATCTCACTTTGTAATATGCCATAATAGCTGCTGTATATACCAGCACTGCTATATATGAAATATATATATACTAACATAACCATATAACAACCTTATAATATAAATAGCATAACCATATATATATATATATGTATAATATAATATAATATAATAACATAATAACATATATATACTATATATATATATATATATATATATATCTTTCTTCTATATATATATTAAATAAGTTTTTCCATGAAACATTTATTTTTCAAATAGTTTTCTTTATTTTGTTTCACCATATTTTTACGTGCAAGGGCAGCCCTCTGCCTTGAGTAGAGGTTGCCAATTTGAGGAGGATTTATTTTTAAAACAAAGGCTTTGTGGAAAGCTCTCAAAATAGACAAAGAGCAAATAAGGTTTCTTTTACATTCACTTCCATGACAACCAGTGTTTAGCATTATAAATATAAGCTCTCTAGTAGGCACAAATCAAAATGCCTCCAGTCAATGATTCATATGAAAATAATGTTTCGGAGAAAATAAAATGATTTTTAATATAAAAAAGTGCGATCATGCCATGACATTTGGAAACATTATTTTGTGGTAATAATCGTGTTGGAATAATTTATTACATTATTTTCTTTTATTTTTACAGGAGATGACCTCCCTGTTAACCATGAAAATACGCGCCCTGATAACTAATATATAATATATATATATAATAATAATATATATATATATTATATATATATTTATATATATAATATATATCTATCTAACTGTAACTATATATATATATATACATATATGTAACCAACACTGTATGCTAATAATATATGTATAGCCAACAATATCACTGCTGTATGCTGTATATAAGGATAAAACGTATATACCGCAACTAAAATTTTTCACATTTTTTATTTTATTTACTTAATCAAAGTTTCTGGGATAAAGTCTATCCATCATCAGTGTATTAAAAACATAACACATTCAAAAGGTAAAGATATAAAAAAAACAGTTTAGTGATAAAGTTTAACATAGTTTTGCACCTCATATCGAGAATAAATCTTAACAAAACATTAAATACGATATGATGGATAGACCTTTATTCAACTTTTAATTAGTAAATGACAAAAAATGTGGGAGGTGAAGTGCTTTGTTTGCGCCTGCGGCTTTTATCGCTGGATGAAGTTTACCAAGAATGAAGCCTGGAACGAAGATGGCATATGCCATAATAATATAGCCTTGGCATATATATATATATAACCAACCTTCTAACTTATATATATATATATGTATATATGCTCAACTCGCTCTTCAACAGCGCCCAACATATATACCCTTTTGCTGTATATATATATATATATACCAACCGCGCCATATATATATGCTCATCGCGCGCCATATCGCCATGGGTCGGCGCGTCTGGATTAAGCCGTCATGTAATGTATCTTGCGGAACTTCAATGATAACTACATTCAAAACTAGAACCATTTACCTTGTTATTACTGAGGTCTAGATTTTGCATTAGGAAAGTGTAAAAAAAAAAAAAATTATATCTCAAAAACTACAATGGCTACAGTGAAAAGGAATATATTTTTGGAATCCTGGTAAAATTTCATATAGGAAAATTAAAGTGTGTTAATAATTATAGTAATATGATTAGAGAGAATATTTAGAGACCCTTTATTGGTTACTCGTTAAAAATAAATAGACTTTCTAATATAGTTTTGTTTTTTACTAAAAAATACCCAAGGGTATACCACCGATGGCCGGGAGTGGGATGCCTCAGCCTTCGGGAACTACAGGGTGGGACCCCCGTAGGGGAGTCCGGAACCCCCCGCTCTTGGTATTTGGATGTCGCGGGGTTCTCGCCCCTCCCCTGGGGTGCTACAATCCCCCTATGTTCCCCCAAATCGCCTCAACCCCTAGTGTGCCGTATAAAGCAAAATTTAATAGAAAGTCTATTTATTTTAGCGAGAAACCAATAAATTTAAATAGGCTCTCTAATCATATTGCTATAATTATTAACAATAATTTTTAATTTTTATTTTTTTTACATTTTCTTATGTGAAATTTTACGAGGATTCAAAATGTATTCCTTTTAGCCAGTATTTATTGTAGGTTTTTGAAGGATTTTAAAATTTCAATCTGGCTTTGGGACCAACGTTCCAACAAGTAATTCCGTTTTAGGCTATAAACATTAATGGTTTAGATCATGTGACATTCCAATCCAAGACCTTTGACCATATATATATAATATATAATATAACATAATATAACATCATATATAATATCTTATACTTTATATATATATATATACTATAACAACAATATGTATATATATATATATATATATATATATATATATATATAGCACTTACTTTATTACCTTCTCTGTTACCTTCTTTGCTATGCATTATGCACTCTTATCTACTTGCCATACGCATAAGCAATCATCTATCCATACCTTAATATAGTATAACAATATATATATAACAATAATACATATATATTCATATATATATAACAATATATATATATAACTACCTTTTAACGTGCTTTATCAATATAACAATAATAACAACCAACATACATATATATATATATATACTTTACATATATATACTGTATATCTTATATATATTTGAAATGAAATTTTAGTTATAATATTTTCACGCCTTTATGGAATGAACAGAATTTATAAAAATAGTTAGAATATACATTAAAACTAAATAATAGATTTATTAATTACATTTATTAGCGAAAAATTAATTCTGACGAAATGACCATGGAAATTTAAACATTTAAAATTTTAATTTAAAATTATAAAATAATATAAAAATATTCAAACTTCTTCAATGTAGTGTTTTTAGTGATTAATATTTTTCAAGAAAAACAAAAAATATCAAGCCAAAATTATTACATCATAAAACAATATATAATAATATGGTTTTTATTCTATCTCGTTTTGTCGGACACGCCCGAATCCCGCCAAAATGTGGAAAAAAAATTCCTACCAAAGGGGATACTCTTCGAATTCCCGCCAAAAATGACAAAGAACTTTTTATCACGTCATTGGCTAATTTAAATCAATGGATTTATACCTTAATGAGATCCTTACCGGGTTTCAAATCAATATTAATTATTCCACAGCAGGAACATTTTTAATATAGAGGTCTTTTGTATTTACGAAAGTTGGGACAAAGATATTTAGTCATATATAACATAATAAAAGAAAACGCATTTGTAATTAACAAAGATAATGAAATTTACTTTATTTGAGTTTAGGTTGATAAGGTTGAACTTAATGTTTATTAAAAAAATGATCATGCAGACCTATTTATTATATATCAAAAGCAGTTCCAGCAGCAATGATAATTCATTAAACAATTAGTAATATCAGTTTCGGGGGGATTTGGTAATTTTTTCTGAATTTTTATGCAATATCTTTAATGTATATGCTATTTGTATGTAAATGCGTATTTTATATAAAAAAAATTGTATTTGCCTTATATATATATATATATAACCTTCTTTATATATATATATATATATATACTTTAATATATATATATAGCATATATGTAGTGTGTGTGTGTGTGTTCGTGTGTGTGTATGTGTGTGTGTGTAGGTGTGTGTGTGTAGTGAACAAATAATTATAAACAAAGAAAAGTTTAAAATCAATTATGTATAACTTTTATAATTTACAATTTTCATTCTGTCTTTTATTATGTAGTTATCTTTATCATATACAGCAAAATAATTTTCCCATATTTTACAGACATGAACATTAAAAATATATATATATATATATATATATATATATATATATATATATATATATATATATATATATATATATATATATATATATACTAATAATACTTATAATAATAACAATATAACATCTTTTTCTTTCATATATATATATATACTACTGCTAACTATACTGTATATATATATATATATATAATTTTTTTTTGTAAAAACTTATTAAACTCTTATCGTTTGCAACGAATGTGTGATTTATATTGTTATGCCATGTTTAATAAAAATAACGAATAAATAATCCCATAAAACAAGTCGTTTAACATTAAACCAGTTAAAAAACAAGAAGTTCGTCTCAAATAAGAAGCCGAAGATTAAATTAAAAAAAAGAAAAAATCGAACATAAGAATACGGAGTCGAACTAAACATAAATTTCTTTGAACTTGAGGAACAGTACAAAAGTTGACAAACTCAGAAGCAGAAAGAATACCCTCTCAAGACTCAAGAAGATGATCAACCTCTTAAGACCAAGGCAGAAGTCAAACACTTTTTCAAGAAGATGCCTTCGAAGTTGTAAGAACTCTACTAGAAAGGTGTACGAGGGAATATTGAAGAGAAGATGCAGATGAACTACTACTACTATATAACTGATCTCCTTGAGAGAGGTAGCAGACAACAAACAACAGCAGTTCCCAGCAGAAAACCAGTTTAAGGAAGAAAAATCAAGCACCTTGCGACCAGTAAAGACTCCAAAAACAGTCCCACTGTTAACGTGACTATATTCATCCTCTTTGATACCAATTTTAAGATAGCAAATACTTTCTAACAGCACACTGAATGGGTGAAAATGGATACAGGTCATACCGTTAATACTCGAGCTTACCACATACAGTTTAACGCAACGGCTATTATTTCCATCAACACTACGGCACTATGTACTCTCTCTCTCTCTCTCTCTCTCTCTCTCTCTCTCTCTCTCTCTCTCTCTCTCTCTCTCTCTCTCTCTCTCTCTACGGAAGGACTTACCGATTACATCTTCAGATGAACTTCCATTTTTCTGCTTTCTGTTTGAAATAGAAGATAGATTCGTCCATGTATGGTTTACGTCTAACTCAATTGGCACCTCATAACACTGCTACTATATATGGTTGGATAACTTGAAGAAATAAATCACCATCAGTATTTATTTGATACGTACAATAAAATGGTGGACCAAATACCACTGCTAGGATATATATATATATATATATATATATATATATATATATACCTTATATACTAATATATATATATATACTCATAGTATATATATATACTATATATCTCCACTTCTTCTCTACACTGTAACACCACTTCTGCTCATGTTCTAAGAAGAATGGAAATCAATTTCAATATGGTGACCTGTTTACTACTGACATGGAGGGACCTCATACCGGCCTCACTGTAAAGAGTCCTCATTCACACTGAATGATCTTCATTCAAGTTGCACTCTTCTTTATGATTCATACTTCCTTCAAAATCGTATCAGAAAATTCAAAATCAAGCTAAACATGCCTACCGAACTTCCACATTCAGTTGTTGATTCGCCATATCAAATGAAAACCATTTCATCTACCTGAGCAACAGGACCAAAGTTATAGTAGTTTTTCTTAATGGCTTCGCTTTTAAGGCAAGAAGTATTATGTAGTGCACAAATAATAATAAACAAAATTTTTAACATAAGTGTTTAAAAACAAACAAAAATTCATTGTATAACTTTTATTACTTAGAATATTTTATTTATGCCTTTTATGAAGGCGTACGGTTTTTTACTTATGACCCCTTGGTAATTTTCCATATTTTTAAAAAGATATCTGAACTTATAATAATATTTATATATACATAATATAATATATATATATATATATATATATATATTATATATATATATATCATAATATATATATATATATATATATCTATCATATATATCTGTATACTATATATATATATACTTTATATATATATGTATATATATATATATATATATATAATATCATTTAAAATATAAACTGCTATCCGTTTACATCGAAAGTGTGATTTATATTATTACGTCGTGTTTAATAAATAAAATAACGGATAAATAACCCCATAAAATAAGTCATTTAACCTTAAAGACCAATTAACAATACAAGAAGTTCTTCTCAGATAAGAAAACCGAAAGTGAAAATATGAAAAAATCAAGTATAGGAATACGGAGACAGGAAATAAACATCAACTTCCTTAGAAGTGGAGGAACATTACAAAAGATACAACAAACAGCAACTCCTCCACTAACCTTATATATATAACACTTCATACATATATATCTCTCTCCTTATATATAACTGTATATAACATATATGTACTATATATATATATATATATATATATATATATATATATATATATATATATAACATATAACAACCTCTATATATATATATATATATATATAAACTACATATATATATATATATGTTCAAGATAATCTCACCACTTAGGTAATATGATCTCATGTCCCATTATCGTTAGGGTTGGTGTAATAACATCATTCGGTGACGTGCCTGTGGAAGGGGATGACGAGGTAGATAGAGAAATACATGCGTGACATCGTTCAATGCATTTATTTTATGAAAGTATAATACATTCACGTAACTATCTTGGAAGTATAATTAGTGAACGACGTCACAACCATGGTGTAACATATCAACGACTCATGTGTGCAACTAATAATGCGTAGCATCGCCTTTGGCACTGATGACCGCCTTCATGCGCAGAGGTAAGTTCAAAGTGAGATTTGTTGTGTGTTTATTCTTCAGGTGTACTATACCACACACCGTACAGTACGTTTATTTCGTGAAAGTCCAATATATGCCAGCTTTCAGCTGGGAAGTGCAACTAGTGGATGACGTCACAACCATGGTGTAACCATTGTAAATCGCCTTTGGTTTTGTTGACTCCCTGCAAACCTCGAATTAAACTTAACATGAGCTTTACGATGTATTGCTGAGGTATGTTACAAAATACCACAATCAGGGTAAGTTTTAGCTCGTAGATGGAAGAGGTAGGGGAGAAAGATCGACGAACGGCCCTCTTCAGCCGGTTTCAAATGAATTCGATGAGGTTGACGTCAGGATTTCGTGAGAGACAATCCAGCACTTGTATATTTAACACAAATAGTTAGTCCGTAGCCGGTCTTGTAATGTGTGGGTGAAAATTATAGTGCATAGGTGGAAGTGGTGTTTCCTATGATCGTGACAAAGTACATAAGATGGTCCTATAGTTTGTATTAAGTAGCATGTTGTTTGTATCATAGTACGTTCATCGACCCTCAGTGAACAGATACGACGGCGGTAAGGGTGATGAAACAAATATCACTATGGACACGCTCTAAACGACTCCCTTGTTGCGATGTTGCATACGCTATAAAGTTCACCACTTCTACGCAACGCCATATCACTACCATCTGTAGATTCCAGGCATATCCTGGTTTTGCCTATGAACAACACACGATAGCAGTCGTCGACGGTGAAAGGTGCCTGATTTCAAGCGAACCAAAGTCTTTGTGCTTTGTGCACGTCTTTAAACAGCAGAGCGTGGAAGTTAACAAATATGTCGGTCTCGCATCAGGAAGCCGTCGTCTGACAGTTATGGCTGCAATTCTCACATTCATTGCGATCGTAAGGTCTTTTCGAGCTTAATACTAATGAACAAAATGTTTCACAAATCCCTCATCCGTACAAATCACTTCTTCCATGTACTAGTAGACCTATCTGCAATGTCCACGAAGTATACAATGGAATCCCTATTCACGGAATGAGCTAGTTATCCGACTAATCGTAGTAAAATACACACCGAGCACATTCGCCACATACCTCATACTACTGCCTTTCTCAATCATAGTGAACGACTTTCTACACGTCTCCCGTTAAATGGCATGACCTATCCATGTTTTTGGACGTACTGGGTGTAGAGTTTCTGCTGTAATACTAGGTTCAATTCATGCAAAGCAACTCAACGCAAATCGACAAATACAGCACTCGAACTAAGAAGATACCAGGATACGCGCCATCATAGCTGTAACCGACTATCTTCACCTCAAGCCATGGAAATACCGCAAGTTATCTATCCGGACGCACGTGATTCGTACTATAGCGACTGCATCTCTACTGTTGGTTGCAAACCACCAAAAGAACTGTAACACACTTACGTGCATGACGTCATATTCAGCACTGTGAGACAATTTTGGAAGAAAGCTACCTATATATATATATATATATATATATTATATATATATATCTTTATATATATATATATATATATATATATATATATATATATATATTTACAATTTACTAACTATAATTTTAACAATAATTTTTAAACTTTGTACATTCATAGAAAATAAATTTGTTTACCTTCTAAAGTTGGCATTAAATTTAAACAAGGATTTGTAGACTATTTTAAATCGATTTGAATGTAAACAATTAATATCTCATGTATATATATATATTATATACTTGAATATAATAATAACATAATATAATATAATTTTTAACATATCCTATATATATATAATATAATAACATATATATATATATATATATATATATTAATATGTCTTATAATAATATATATATATATATATATATATAACAATAATAATATATATATATAATGTATATAATATATATATATAATATAATAATATGTATAGTAGCAATATATAATAACAACATATATATATCATATGTAATATATATATGGCATAACATAATGTAATATATATATATATATATATACCTGCTATATCTTTCTCATATACTTCAAATGAGTAGGTTGGTTATCTAATGAAAACTTGTAGTAGGTGACGACATAAATTTATTTTTATATTGCATCTATCTTATAATCTCCAGGTAGCGATTATGGTGGGCAAGTGTGAATATCCAGAAGGCCTCTGTAATTTTTCTTTTGTTAGTGTCAAGTATGTTTTCTAATATTATTGTCATGTTATTAATTTGTTTTTGATGATTTTGCGTTAATCTGTGATGAAAGTGAGGGAGGCTGAATTTTCTCTACACAAGGAGAGCTCTTCAGAGGATCCTGCTTCTAGGCTCATAAGATTTCAATGCTGGTCCAGGAGTACTGCAAGCAAAGGGTTCGGGTTGTACTAGCTATCGCCCTGTAACCATGCGAAGAAAAATCTTCATATTGACAAACTGAGTCGAAGCTTCCAACACTAGACCAGAAATGTATATGTATATCATAGCCTTTAATATATATATATATAAATATCAATACAACATATCATCATCCCATATGTAGCATAATAATATATATAATAATATAATAATATATCATAATAATAATAATATATAATAATAATATATATATATTAATAATACTGTAATAATAATATATATAATAATAATAACAATACTTTACTTATATATATATATGTATATGCTAATAATATAACATATGTAATAATATAATATAATATATAATATATAATAATATAATAATATATCATATAACAATATATGTAATAACCATAATATAATATATATATATATCAGTGGCTGCTTTTGGGGGTAGGCAGAGTAGGCAGCGCCTACTTTGCCTTGGTGAACAAAAGATATTTAAAAGGAGTGAAGACATATATATATATATATAATAACTTACTTATCATCTTATATATATATATATATATTTATATATATATATATATATATATATATATATATACTAATAATATAAATATATATGTATATGTATACGTTATGATTTCGTTCGAAGGCTCCCTGTTGAAGTCATAAACAGAATTTCAGCTCGATTACCACTTTTCATATGGCGATCAGTGCGCTGTTTTTCTCTGAGCCAAATAATTTCTTTCAGCACTTAGCTAGGCAAAGTGTATATGCCTGCCGACTCTAGTAGCAGTCATTTTTTAAAATAAAAATCCCAATATTATATATGTATATATGTATGTATGTATAATATAATAATATAACATATATATATATATATATATACAGCATATATATTCTTCTAACATAATAACATATATATATATATACTGCTACATTACTTAGTTACATAAAGGATGGATGGATATGGAAATATGTATAATAATAATAATATATGTATATAACAACTAACTAATATCTCTAATATCATAACATATATATATAATAATAATATTAATACAACTGTATATATGCATATGCTGCTCAACTCTTATATATGTATATATGCTGTATATATCTTCTCATTGATTTGCCTACTCAAGAATTTTGACTACGAGCCGCCACTGATATATATATATATATATATATATATATATATGTGTTTAGTGTCTGTAACTAATATATTAACCTTAACTAATATATAATATAATATAACCTTAATATTATATATGTATATATGTATAACATAATAATATATATATATATATATATTAGCAATACATATATATATAATATATATATATAATAATATATGTATATAATAATATATATATATATAATATATATATATATATATATATATATATATATATATATATAACAATATATATATATCTTTGCTCACCTCTGCTCTCAATTATTGGACCGTTTTTATTTACTCTATATGGTGATAGGTTGTGCTTAACTGGAGCTCCGATAATTTGAGTGTGTTTGTAATGTTTTAGTTATTTTGCCTCTAAGTGTAGTTGTACATTGAACGCTCTCCTGTTTTAATTGTTTTTAGCTTTTATGGATTCTGAATATTTGAAGAATTTGATCATCCTTTTAAAAGATAAGATACCCGTTTAATTTTTAATTTTGAAACTTTTTAGTTATGTTAGATAGCAATAGTTAGTTTATAGGAATTGTGTAATACGTAGTTTAGATAGTACTAGGGTATATTTTTTCTTAGTCTTTTCAGCAAGTTTTAGTGTTTCTATTTTTTTTTTTTTTTTCAACGATTTTAACACAGCACCTACGTTTTTAGTGAATGATGGAACTACTGTAGATAATGAGATTTATGGTGAATAACGGGAATTATTCTGGTCCATTAATAAAGGTGTACGAGTGAAATTTTTACTAAAATTTTCATATTTTACATATTTATTATAAATACGGTTTTATCGTTTTAACATTTACGGTTTTTAGTGTGTGAATAATTTTAACCTGTTTTTTTTTGTTTTTTTTTTCTCTCTGTTTTTCTTTGTTTGTTGTTTTTGGTTTGGTGTGGTTTGCTGTGCGTGTGCAATGGCAGATTTGCGCAGGCGCGGGCTTTCTATAGACTTTACTAACATCCGCGCTTAAAACTCTATTCTGCATCCGTGGAATACCACCTCTCTAACTCTAACCCTAACATTTTGCTCTTGGTCTGAGACACAGATGGCTACATCTTCAAAATCACACCCGTTTACTTTATCAAAGTACGGATTTGATAATTTCCGTTGAAGGGTGATTCTGCCCTATCATCAAACATAAACACTCCCTGGCACGTCTCGAGAATCTCAGTCTCTATCGTCGATGTTCTGTGGCTTCAAATCTGTCTTTCAGCTTATACTATAGGAATTTGTGCTTCTGCTACTGCTCTCCTAACAGAATAAATTTTTACGCCTTTTTGATTATCTTACTTCTCACGAGACCTGTTCATATTCTCATCCAAATACTGAGATTCTCTATTTAGGGGGTTTCAATGTACACAACACTGAATGGATGGGGTCCTCTCATACCGATTTAGGTGGGGGAGGAGGCCGAATCATTCAGCATTCTCAACGATCAGGAGCAGCTAATTAAAACCCACCACATTCCGGATCGTCTAACCAATTCTTGAACCACTTGACCTATATGTTTTTCACCCACACTAGTCCTTCTATAAACTACACTTTCGCTCCCTATCTGGTAATCACATTACAACCTGCCATACTCGTTTTTCAGCGCTTAGTCAGGAAGGGTGTTGGAATTTATTGCTTCTACGCTAACGCTATAGTGGAGAACTGCTGTCTCTGAGCTGACTGCTACGAAACACCTGCCAGTGACGTCAGGTGGCCGCTGCTCATTTCATTAAATAGGATGAGAGCAGGTTCATTTAACCCCATTTAAATCTTTCTCTCCTCCATGTCCACGGTTCTTAGTCAGTGCTTGTTTCTGGCCATTAAGGCTGAAAAAGAGAGGAGGCAAATGCTGTATCGGGAGTGGAAAAATTCTCAAGTTCTCCTATCACTCTTGCTAATTTTCGTTCTGCTAGAAATCGTTGCAGGGATGCTCTTCGACGAGCAAAGCGGGATTCATCAAATGAAAGTGCGCTTCTGCCTCATGGTTCTCTGCAGGCAAATCTTTCTCGGCTCTTGCAAAGCAAGCACTCCTAACAACTAACAATGTCTTTAGCACTGCCTCCTGCTATTCCCGCTCTGATGGGATTTTACCATTTGCTAATTCTCCAACTGAAAAGGAAGCTAGCAATCTCTTCCCGACCTCCCCACTGTTTCCACTATCTAACTCCAACCCTAGACAATTCTGTGCATTCCTCTGCATATACCTCCTTCTCTCAGGTGTCTTGTACGCTTTGCCTGTGATTACATTCGATAGAATTGCATGGGCTCACAAGAAATCTACGAACGATTAGGAAGGTGGGTGGCGGATGGCTACCTGAGTTTTTGAGAGGGAGTGTGCTTCAGTACATCTACGCCCCTCGTTCCAACTATATTCTCTGTCTCAATACCCCAACACTTTCCCTCAGTGTTGGAAACACGCTCATGTCCAACCTATTCCGAAAAAAGAAACCAGCTCTGATCCTTCTAACTATCGCCCTATAGCCTTCACTGCTTGCATTCTATCTAAGATCTTTGAAACTCTTCTCAACTCTCATTTCTTCAGATCATCTAGAATCTTATTCACTTCTTTCCGATGCCAGTACGGCTTTCGGCGCTCGAGGTCTACTGGCGATATGCTTCTCCTATCTTACTGATTTATGATTTTCCGCCCTCCAGACTACGGGGAGACTTGCGTGGTGGCGCGACATATCAAAGCAGTTGACCGGGTATGACACGCGTCACTGCTCGCCAAACTCCCTCCTTTTGGAACACTCCTTCATCTTTGCTTACTTATGTCTAGTTTTTCTTTCAAATCGCTAATATCGGCTGTTGTTGATGGGGACGACTTCTTCTTCCTTTTCTGCTAATAGTGGTGTTTGTTCCTCGGGGTTCTGTCTTGTCTCCTATTTTTTTATTCCTACTTTTCATTTAATGATCTTCTCACCACCATCTAACTCTATTCACTCATGTGCCGATGACTTGACCCTTCATTCTTCAAATCATTTTCAATTCTGCTCCTTCTTATACTAGAAATTGCCTCTCGTCTTAATCTTTCCGATTCCTTTCTCGCTGATCTGGATAGAAAATTTCCCGGTGGGGCCACCAAAACCTTGTGAAATTCAATTCTTTAAAAACTCAACTTCTACAAATCTCCTTTTCTAAGACACCTTAACTTTCCCTATCTCTTTCGACGGTTCTCTCGTCTGCTGTTGACAGTATAAACATTCTTGGCCTTAACATATAAACAAAAAAAAATGTCTTGGAAACTCACATCACAACGGTTGATTGGTGGCCTCAAAGAAACTGGGGTTCTGTTTTAGACTGCGAGACTTTTTCTCTTTCCGGATTTGCTCTGGCTATGCAAAGGCCTCATCACTGCCCGCCCCAGCCATGGGTACTGCTCTCTCATATCTGGGAGGCTCTGGTTTCACCCGGCTTTGGATAGGGTCGGGTCAAAGGCCAAAAGGCTTATAACTGTTATGTACTTTCCAGTTCCCTTGATCCTCTGTCTTTGCGGCGCGATATTTGGTGCTTTATCTCTTTTCTATAGGTACCGCAGCGGCAGGTTCCGCGGGAGCTTATCACTCGCGTACCTCCCCCTTTACGACGTCCCCTCAAGCGCAGAAAGACTACGGGTGCTGTGTCTGCACATGAGTTTTATGTTGATGTAGGTAACTCAGGCTAGTTCGCTGCGGTGCTTCCCTCTTTCCCTGACACATCTGTTCTGTGGAACTCTCTACCATCTTCTGTGTTTCCTGGTGAATTTCCCCACTTTAAAGCCTGCGTCTGTGCTCATCACGTAATTTATATTAGTTGTTGACTTCTGAGGCGGTGCAACACCTTCTTGTTCTGGATCTGCTTGATGATTAGTGGTGACAACTATGCTCACGTATGTATGTATATAACAGCATAAATATTTCTAACATGGCATAATATGCTCTATATAATAATATATTAATAATAGCAGCATATCTTGCCATATAGCCAACTTAACCTTAACTGTATGTACTAATAATAGCAACAGCCAACAACATATATTGCTATTATATATATATATATATGCTTAATAACCTTAATATATATATATATATATATATGTAACATATATCTTACATATATATATATATATATATATGCTGCTCTTTGCTACTGCTGCTGCTACTGTACTGCCTGCTCCCTTACTATATATATATGTAATTGCTATTAAGATTATAAGCAGGGATGGCAATTTTGGTGATTTTTTTGATTTTTTTAAAAAAAATCAATTTGTGATTTTTGATTTTTATTTTTTTCTATTTTTCAGATTCGTAACGTCGCGAGATGTAATTTGACAGACGAATTAGAGAAATATGACCAGATCATATGAAAGGAGAAAGGTGATCAAGCACTAATCTGAATTAGATTTTTAAAAATCAAAAACAACTTACCATAACTGCAATTTCTAAGTTGTTAATAACAAATACCATTTGAAATGTAATTATTTTTTCTTTTGTCATCCATAGTTTTTTTTTGCTAATAATGCTTTTCAATACGTGATTGAGCAGTAATGTTCCTTTTAGAAACATGCTCTGCAAAAATAGCAAATAAATTGTTCAAATGATTAATAGAAAAATTTTACCAGTTTCACTTCCAGGGTTCTAATAACCCCTCCTTGTTACTCCTCCTCGTAACTGTTCCTCGTTACCCCTACTCGTAACTCCACATCATTAACCTTCCTTTCCGCAATTCCTCGTCACTCTTCCTCGTCACCATCTCATTGTCGCCCCTATTCGTCACTCCTTCTCTTCGTCCCTCCTCTTAGTCGCCCCTTCTCGTCACCAATTTTTGTCACCCCTAATCATAACTCGTCCTCGTTATCCATACTCGCCACAGCTCCCCGTCAATACTCGTTGTTCCTACATCTCGTCACCTTTCCTCGTATCTCCTGCTCGTAGCTTCTTCCCGTCATCCCTCCTCGCCACAATTCCTAGTCACCCCTT